>OY726530.1:600000-887627 GCA_963383655.1 Bathymodiolus septemdierum
CACTGCTTACACCAATAGGTCATACTATGTGTCATCAATGGCACTAACTGAGTAAATTAAGTGCCATAGATCACCACTTACACCAATAGGTCATACTATGTGTCATCAATAGCACTAACTGAGTAGACTATGTGTCATATCCTCGCTTACACCAACAGGTCATACTATGTGTCATCAATAGTACTAACTGAGTAGATTATGTGTCCAACATCACCAATAGTACTAACTGAGTAGACTATGTGTCATATATCACTGCTTACACCAACAGGTCATACTATGAGTCATCAATAGTACTAACTGACTAGACTAAGTGTTATATATCACTGCTTACACCAACATGTCATACTATGTGTCATCAATAGTACTAACTCAGTAGACTATGTGTCATATATCACTGCTTACACCAACAGGTCATACTATGTGTCATCAATAGCAGAAACTGAGTAGACTATGTGTCATATATCATCGCTTACACCAACAGGTCATACTATGTGTCATCAATAGTACTAACTGAGTAGATTATGTGTCATATATCACTGCTTACACCAACAGGTCATACTATGTGTCATCAATGGTACTAACTGAGTAGACTATGTGTCATATCCTCGCTTACACCAACAGGTCATACTATGTGTCATCAATAGTACTAACTGAGTAGATTATGTGTCCAACATCACCAATAGTACTAACTGAGTAGACTATGTGTCATATATCACTGCTTACACCAACAGGTCATACTATGAGTCATCAATAGTACTAACTGAGTAGACTCTGTGTCATATATCAGTGCATAAACCTACAGGTCATACTATGTGTCATCAATAGTACTCACTGAGAAGACTATGTGTCATATATCACCGCTTACACCAATAGGTCATACTATGTGTCATCAATAGTACTAACTGAGTAGACTATGTGTCATGTATCACTGCTTACACCAACAGGTAATACTATATGTCATCAATAGTACTAACTGAGTAGATTATGTGTCATATATCACTGCTTACACCAACTGGTCATACTATGTGTCATCAATAGTACTAACGGAGTAGACTGTGTCATATATCACCTCTTACACCAAGAGGTCATACTATGTTTCATCAATAGTACTAACTGAGTAGACTATGTGTCATATATCACCGCTTACACCAACAGGTCATACTATGTGTCATGAATAGTACTAACTGAGTAGATTATGTGTCATATATCACGGATTACACCAACAGGTCATACTATGTGTCATCAATAGTACTAACTGAGTAGACTATGTGTCATACATCACTGCTTACACCAACAGGTCATACTATGTGTCATCAATAGTACTAACTGAGTAGACTATGTGTCATATATCACTGCTTACACCAACAGGTGATACTATGTGTCATCAATAGTACTAACTGAGTAGATTATGTGTCATATATCACTGCTTACACCAACAGGTCATACTATGTGTCATCAATAGTACTATCTGAGTTGACTATGTGTCATATATCACCGCTTACACCAACAGATCATACTATGTGTCATCAATAGTACTAACAGTAGATTATGTGTCCAACATCATCAATAGTACTAACTGAGTAGACTATGTGTCATCAATAGTACTAACTGAGAAGATTATGTGTCCAACATCATCAATAGTACTAACTGAGTAGACTATGTGTTATATATCACTGCTTATACCAACATGTCATACTATGTGTCATCAATAGTACTAACTGAGTAGACTATGTGCTATATATCACTGCTTACACCAACATGTCATACTATGTGTCATCAATAGTACTAACTGAGAAGACTATGTGTTATATATCACTGCTTACACCAACAGGTCATACTATGTGTCATCAATAGTACTAACTGAGTAGACTATGTATCATATATCACTGCTTACACCAACAGGTCATACTATGTATCATCAATAGTACTAACTGACTAGACTATGTGTTATATATCACTGCTTACACCAACATGTCATACTATGTGTCATCAATAGTACTAACTCAGTAGACTATGTGTCATATATCACTGCTTACACCAACAGGTCATACTATGTGTCATCAATAGCACTAACTGAGTAAATTAAGTGCCATAGATCACCACTTACACCAATAGGTCATACTATGTGTCATCAATAGCACTAACTGAGTAGACTATGTGTCATATATCACTGCTTACACCAACAAGTCATACTATGTGTCATCAATTGCACTAACTGAGTAGACTATGTGTCATATATCACTGCTTACACCAACAGGTCATACTATGTGTCATCAATAGCAGAAACTGAGTAGACTATGTGTCATATATCACCGCTTACACCAACAGGTCATACTATGTGTCATCAATAGTACCAACTGAGTAGACTATGTGTCATATATCACCGCTTACACCAACAGGTCATACTATGTGTCATCAATAGTACTAACTGAGTAGATTATGTGTCATATATCACTGCTTACACCAACAGGTCATACTATGTGTCATCAATAGTACTAACTGAGTAGACTATGTGTCATATATCACTGCTTACACCAACAGGTCATGCTATGTGTCATCAATAGTACTAACTGAGTAGATTATGTGTCATATATCACTGCTTACACCAACAGGTCATACTATGTGTCATCAATAGTACTAACAGAGTAGACTATGTGTCATATATCACCGCTTACAACAACAGGTCATACTATGTGTCATCAATAGTACTAACTGAGAAGATTATGTGTCCAACATCATCAATAGTACTAACTGAGTAGACTATGTGTCATATATCACTGCTTACTCCAACAGGTCATACTATGTGTCATCAATAGTACTCACTGAGAAGACTATGTGTCATATATCACTGCTTACACCAATAGGTCATACTATGTTTTATCAATAGTACTAACTGAGTAGATTATGTGTCATATATCACTCCTTACACCAACAAGTCATACTATGTGTCATCAATAGTACTAACTGAGTAGATTATGTGTCCAACATCATCAATAGTACTAACTGAGTAGATTATGTGTTATATATCACTGCTTACACCAACATGTCATACTATGTGTCATCAATAGTACTAACTGAGTAGACTATGTGTTATATATCACTGCTTAAACCAACATGTCATACTATGTGTCATCAATGGTACTAACTGAGTAGACTATGTATCAAATATCACTGCTTACACCAACAGGTGATACTATGTATTATCAATAGTACTAACTGACTAGACTATGTGTTATATATCACTGCTTACACCAACATGTCATACTATGTGTCATCAATAGTACTAACTCAGTAGACTATGTGTCATATATCACTGCTTACACCAACAGGTCATACTATGTGTCATCAATAGTACTAACTGAGTAGACTATGTGTCATATATCACTACTTACACCAACAGGTCATACTATGTGTCATCAATAGCACTAACTGAGTAAATTAAGTGCCATAGATCACCACTTACACCAATAGGTCATACTATGTGTCATCAATAGCACTAACTGAGTACACTATGTGTCATATATCACTGCTTACACCAACAAGTCATACTATGTGTCATCAATAGCACTAACTGAGTAGACTATGTGTCATATATCACTGCTTACACCAACAGGTCATACTATGTGTCATCAATAGCACTAACTGAGTAAATTAAGTGCCATAGATCACCACTTACACCAATAGGTCATACTATGTGTCATCAATAGCACTAACTGAGTACACTATGTGTCATATATCACTGCTTACACCAACAAGTCATACTATGTGTCATCAATAGCACTAACTGAGTAGACTATGTGTCATATATCACTGCTTACACCAACAGGTCATACTATGTGTCATCAATAGTACTAACTGAGTACACTATGTGTCATATATCACCGCTTACACCAACAGGTCATACTATGTGTCATCAATAGTACTAACTGAGTAGATTATGTGTCATATATCACTGCTTACACCAACAGGTCATACTATGTGTCATCAATGGTACTAATCGAGTAGACTATGTGTCATATCCCCGCTTACACCAACAGGTCATACTATGTGTCATCAATAGTACTAACTAGTAGATTATGTGTCCAACATCATCAATAGTACTAACTGAGTAGACTATGTGTCATATATCACTGCTTACACCTACAGGTCATACTATGTGTCATCAATAGTACTCACTGAGAAGACTATGTGTCATATATCACCGCTTACACCAATAGGTCATACTATGTGTCATCAATAGTACTAACTGAATAGATTATGTGTCATGTATCACTGCTTACACCAACAGGTAATACTATATGTCATCAATAGTACTAACTGAGTAGAGTATGTGTCATATATCACTGCTTACACCAACTGGTCATACTATGTGTCATCAATAGTACTAACTGAGTAGACTGTGTCATATATCACCTCTTACACCAAGAGGTCATACTATGTGTCATCAATAGTACTAACTGAGTAGACTATGTGTCATATATCACCGCTTACACCAACAGGTCATACTATGTGTCATCAATAGTACTAACTGAGTAGATTATGTGTCATATATCACTGCTTACACCAACAGGTCATACTATGTGTCATCAATAGTACTAACTGAGTAGACTATGTGTCATATATCACTGCTTACACCAACAGGTCATAATATGTGTCATCAATAGCACTAACTGAGTAAATTAAGTGCCATAGATCACTACTTATACCAATAGGTCATACTCTGTGTCATCAATAGCACTAACTGAGTAGATTATGTGTCATATATCACTGCTTACACCAACATGTCATACTATGTGTCATCAATAGTACTATCTGAGTTGACTATGTGTCATATATCACAGCTTACACCAACAGGTCATACTATGTGTCATCAATAGTACTAACAGTAGATTGTGTGTCCAACATCATCAATAGTACTAACTTAGTAGACTATGTGTCATCAATAGTACTAACTGAGTAGATTGTGTGTACAACATCATCAATAGTACTAACTGAGTAGACTATGTGTTATATATCACTGCTTACATCAATATGTCATACTATATGTCATCAATAGTACTAACTGAGTAGTCTATGTGTTATATATCACTGCTTAAATCAACATGTCATACTATGTGTCATCAATAGTACTAACTGAGTAGACTATGTGTTATATATCACTGCTTACACCAACAGGTCATACTATGTGTCATCAATAGTACTCACTGAGACGACTATGTGTCATATTTCACTGCTTACTCCAACAGGTCATACTATGTGTCATCAATAGTACTAACTGAGAAGACTATGTGTCATATATCACTGCTTACACCAATAGGTCATACTATGTGTCATCAATAGTACTAACTGAGTAGACTATGTGTCATATATCACTGCTTACTCCAACAGGTCATACTATGTGTCATCAATAGTACTCACTGAGAAGACTATATGTCATATATCACTGCTTACACCAATAGGTCATACTATGTGTCATCAATAGTACTAACTGAGTAGATTATGTGTCCAACATCATCAATAGTACTAACTGAGTAGACTATGTGTCATCAATAGTACTAACTGAGTAGATTATGTGTCCAACATCATCAATAGTACTAACTGAGTAGACTATGTGTTATATATCACTGCTTACACCAACAGATCATACTATGTGTCATCAATAGTACTAACTGAGTAGACTATGTGTTATATATCACTGCTTACACCAACATGTCATACTATGTGTCATCAATAGTACTAACTGAGTAGACTATGTGTTATATATCACTGCTTACACCAACATGTCATACTATGTGTCATCAATAGTACTAACTGAGTAGATTATGTGTCCAACATCATCAATAGTACTAACTGAGTAGACTATGTGTCATCAATAGTACTAACTGAGTAGATTGTGTGTCCAACATCATCAATAGTACTAACTGGGTAGACTATGTCTTATATATCACTGCTTACATCAATATGGCATCCTATGTGTCATCAATAGTACTAACTTAGTAGTCTATGTGTTATATATCACTGCTTAAATCAACATGTCATACTATGTGTCATCAATAGTACTAACTGAGAAGACTATGTGTTATATATCACTGCTTACACCAACAGGTCATACTATGTGTCATCAATAGTACTAACTGAGTAGACTATGTATCATATATCACTGCTTACACCAACAGGTCATACTATGTATCATCAATAGTACTAACTGACTAGACTATGTGTTATATATCACTGCTTACACCAACATGTCATACTATGTGTCATCAATAGTACTAACTCAGTAGACTATGTGTCATATATCACCGCTTACACCAACAGGTCATACTATGTGTCATCAATAGTACTAACTGAGTAGACTATGTGTCATATATCACTGCTTACACCAACAGGTCATACTATGTGTCATCAATAGCACTAACTGAGTAAATTAAGTGCCATAGATCACCACTTACACCAATAGGTCATACTATATGTCATCAATAGCACTAACTGAGTAGACTATGTGTCATATATCACTGCTTACACCAACAAGTCATACTATGTGTCATCAATAGCACTAACTGAGTAGACTATGTGTCATATATCACTGCTTACACCAACAGGTCATACTATGTGTCATCAATAGCAGAAACTGAGTAGACTATGTGTCATATATCACCGCTTACACCAACAGGTCATACTATGTGTCATCAATAGTACCAACTGAGTAGACTATGTGTCATATATCACCGCTTACACCAACAGGTCATACTATGTGTCATCAATAGTACTAACTGAGTAGATTATGTGTCATATATCACTGCTTACACCAACAGGTCATACTATGTGTCATCAATAGTACTAACTGAGTAGACTATGTGTCATATATCACTGCTTACACCAACAGGTCATACTATGTGTCATCAATAGTACTCACTGAGAAGACTATGTGTCATATATCACTGCTTACACCAATAGGTCATACTATGTTTCATCAATAGTACTAACTGAGTAGATTATGTGTCATATATCACTCCTTACACCAACAGGTCATACTATGTGTCATCAATAATACTAACTGAGTAGATTATGTGTCCTACATCATCAATAGTACTAACTGAGTAGACTGTGTGTCATCAATAGTACTAACTGAGTAGATTATGTGTCCAACATCATCAATAGTACTAACTGAGTAGACTATGTGTTATATATCACTGCTTACACCAACAGATCATACTATGTGTCATCAATAGTACTAACTGAGTAGACTATATGTTATATATCACTGCTTACACCAACATGTCATACTATGTGTCATCAATAGTACTCACTGAGTAGACTATGTGTCATCAATAGTACTAACTGAGTAGATTATGTGTCCAACATCATCAATAGTACTAACTGAGTAGACTATGTGTTATATATCACTCCTTACACCAACATGTCATACTATGTGTCATCAATAGTACTAACTGAGTAGACTATGTGTTATATATCACTGCTTAAACCAACATGTCATACTATGTGTCATCAATGGTACTAACTGAGTAGACTATGTATCAAATATCACTGCTTACACCAACATGTCATACTATGTGTCATCAATAGTACTAACTCAGTAGACTATGCGTCATATATCACTGCTTACACCAACAGGTCATACTATGTGTCATCAATAGTACAAACTGAGTAGACTATGTGTCATATATCACTGCTTACACCAACAGGTCATACTATGTGTCATCAATAGTACTAACTGAGTAGACTATGTGTCATATATCACTGCTTACACCAATAGGTCATACTATGTGTCATCAATAGTACTAACTGAGTACACTATGTGTCATATATCACTGCTTACACCAACAAGTCATACTATGTGTCATCAATAGCACTAACTGAGTAGACTATGTGTCATATATCACTGCTTACACCAACAGGTCATACTATGTGTCATCAATAGCAGAAACTGAGTAGACTATATGTCATATATCACCGCTTACACCAACAGGTCATACTATGTGTCATCAATAGTACTAACTGAGTACAATATGTGTCATATATCACCGCTTACACCAACAGGTCATACTATGTGTCATCAATAGTACTAACTGAGTAGATTATGTGTCATATATCACTGCTTACACCAACAAGTCATACTATGTGTCATCAATGGTACTAACCGAGTAGACTATGTGTCATATCCCCGCTTACACCAACAGGTCATACTATGTGTCATCAATAGTACTAACTAGTAGATTATGTGTTCAACATCATCAATAGTACTAACTGAGTAGACTATTTGTCATATATCACTGCTTACACCAACAGATCATACTATGTGTCATCAATAGTACTAACTGAGTAGACTATGTGTCATATATCACCGCTTACACCAATAGGTCATACTATGTGTCATCAATAGTACTAACTGAGTAGACTATGTGTCATGTATCACTGCTTACACCAACAGGTAATACTATATGTCATTAATAGTACTAACTGAGTAGAGTATGTGTCATATATCACCTCTTACACCAAGAGGTCATACTATGTGTCATCAATAGTACTAACTGAGTAGACTATGTGTCATATATCACCGCTTACACCAACAGGTCATACTATGTGTCATCAATAGTACTAACTGAGTAGATTATGTGTCATATATCACTGCTTACACCAACAGGTCATACTATGTGTCATCAATAGTACTAACTGAGTAGACTATGTGTCATATATCACTGCTTACACCAACAGGTCATACTATGTGTCATCAATAGCACTAACTGAGTAAATTAAGTGCCATAGATCACCACTTATACCAATAGGTCATACTATGTGTCATCAATAGCACTAACTGAGTAGATTATGTGTCATATATCACTGCTTACACCAACATGTCATACTATGTGTCATCAATAGTACTAACTGAGTTGACTATGTGTCATATATCACCGCTTACACCAACAGGTCATACTATGTGTCATCAATAGTACTAACTGAGTAGTTTATGTGTTATATATCACTGCTTACACCAACGTGTCATACTATGTGTCATCAATAGTACTAACTGAGAAAACTATGTGTTATATATCACTGCTTACACCAACAGGTCATACTATGTGTCATCAATGGTACTAACTGAGTAGACTATGTATCATATATCACTGCTTACACCAACAGGTCATACTATGTATCATCAATAGTACTAACTGACTAGACTATGTGTTATATATCACTGCTTACACCAACATGTCATACTATGTGTCATCAATAGTACTAGCTCAGTAGACTATGTGTCATATATCACCGCTTACACCAACAGGTCATACTATGTGTCATCAATAGTACTAACAGTAGATTATGTGTCCAACATCATCAATAGTACTAACTGAGTAGACTATGTGTCATCAATAGTACTAACTGAGTAGATTGTGTGTCCAACATCATCAATAGTACTAACTGAGTAGATTATGTGTTATATATCACTGCTTGCATCAATATGTCATACTATGTGTCATCAATAGTACTAACTGAGTAGTCTATGTGTTATATATCACTGCTTACACCAACATGCCATACTATGTGTCATCAATAGTACTAACTCAGTACACTATGTGTTATATATCACTGCTTACACCAACATGTCATACTATGTGTCATCAATAGTGCTCACTGAGAAGACTATGCGTCATATATCACTGCTTACTCCAACAGGTCATACTATGTGTCATCAATAATACTCACTGAGGAGACTATGTGTCATATATCACTGCTTACACCAATAGGTCATACTATGTGTCATCAATAGTACTAACTGAGTAGACTATGTGTCATATATCACTGCTTACTCCAACAGGTCATACTATGTGTCATCAATAGTACTCACTGAGAAGACTATGTGTCATATATCACTGCTTACACCAATAGGTCATACTATGTGTCATCAATAGTACTAACTGAGTAGATTATGTGTCCAACATCATCAATAGTACTAACTGAGTAGACTATGTGTCATCAATAGTACTAACTGAGTAGATTATGTGTCCAACATCATCAATAGTACTAACTGAGTAGACTATGTGTTATATATCACTGCTTACACCAACAGATCATACTATGTGTCATCAATAGTACTAACTGAGTAGACTATGTGTCATATATCACTGCTTACACCAACATGTCATACTATGTGTCATCAATAGTACTAACTGAGAAGACTATGTGTTATATATCACTGCTTACACCAACAGGTCATACTATGTGTCATCAATAGTACTAACTGAGTAGATTATGTGTCCAACATCATCAATAGTACTAACTGAGTAGACTATGTGTCATCAATTGTATTAACTGAGTAGATTGTGTGTCCAACATCATCAATAGTACTAACTGAGTAGACTATGTGTTATATATCACTGCTTACATCAATATGTCATACTATATGTCATCAATAGTACTAACTGAGTAGTCTATGTGTTATATATCACTGCTTAAATCAACATGTCATACTATGTGTCATCAATAGTACTAACTGAGTAGACTATGTGTTATATATCACTGCTTACACCAACAGGTCATACTATGTGTCATTAATAGTACTCACTGAGGAGACTATGTGTCATATATCACTGCTTACTCCAACATGTCATACTATGTGTCATCAATAGTACTTACTGAGAAGACTATGTGTCATATATCACTGCTTACACCAATAGGTCATACTATGTGTCATCAATAGTACTAACTGATTAGACTATGTGTCATATATCACTGCTTACTCCAACAGGTCATACTATGTGTCATCAATAGTACTCACTGAGAAGACTATGTGTCATATATCACTGCTTACACCAATAGGTCATACTATGTGTCATCAATAGTACTAACTGAGTAGATTATGTGTCCAACATCATCAATAGTACTAACTGAGTAGACTATGTGTCATCAATAGTACTAACTGAGTAGATTATGTGTCCAACATCATCAATAGTACTAACTGAGTAGACTATGTGTTATATATCACTGCTTACACCAACATGTCATACTATGTGTCATCAATAGTACTAACAGAGAAGACTATGTGTCATATATCACCGCTTACACCAACAGGTCATACTATGTGTCATCAATAGTACTAACTGAGTAGACTATGTGTCATATATCACTGCTTACACCAACAGGTCATACTATGTGTCATCAATAGCACTAACTGAGTAGACTATGTGTCATATATCACTGCTTACACCAACAAGTCATACTATGTGTCATCAATAGCACTAACTGAGTAGACTATGTGTCATATATCACTGCTTACACCAACAGGTCATACTATGTGTCATCAATAGCAGAAACTGAGTAGACTATGTGTCATATATCACCGCTTACACCAACAGGTCATACTATGTGTCATCAATAGTACCAACTGAGTAGACTATGTGTCATATATCACCGCTTACACCAACAAGTCATACTATGTGTCATCAATAGTACTAACTGAGTAGATTATGTGTCATATATCACTGCTTACACCAACAGGTCATACTATGTGTCATCAATAGTACTAACTGAGTAGACTATGTGTCATATATCACTGCTTACACCAACATGTCATACTATGTGTCATCAATAGTACTCACTGAGAAGACTATGTGTCATATATCACTGCTTACACCAATAGGTCATACTATGTTTCATCAATAGTACTAACTGAGTAGATTATGTGTCATATATCACTCCTTACACCAACAGGTCATACTATGTGTCATCAATAGTACTAACTGAGTAGATTATGTGTCCTACATCATCAATAGTACTAACTGAGTAGACTGTGTGTCATCAATAGTACTAACTGAGTAGATTATGTGTCCAACATCATCAATAGTACTAACTGAGTAGACTATGTGTTATATATCACTGCTTACACCAACAGATCATACTATGTGTCATCAATAGTACTAACTGAGTAGACTATATGTTATATATCACTGCTTACACCAACATGTCATACTATGTGTCATCAATAGTACTCACTGAGTAGACTATGTGTCATCAATAGTACTAACTGAGTAGATTATGTGTCCAACATCATCAATAGTACTAACTGAGTAGATTATGTGTTATATATCACTGCTTACACCAACATGTCATACTATGTGTCATCAATAGTACTAACTGAGTAGACTATGTGTTATATATCACTGCTTAAACCAACATGTCATACTATGTGTCATCAATGGTACTAACTGAGTAGACTATGTATCAAATATCACTGCTTACACCAATAGGTCATACTATGTATCATCAATAGTACTAACTGACTAGACTAAGTGTTATATATCACTGCTTACACCAACATGTCATACTATGTGTCATCAATAGTACTAACTCAATAGACTATGCGTCATATATCACTGCTTACACCAACAGGTCATACTATGTGTCATCAATAGTACTAACTGAGTAGACTATGTGTCATATATCACTGCTTACACCAACAGGTCATACTATGTGTCATCAATAGTACTAACTGAGTAGACTATGTGTCATATATCACTGCTTACACCAATAGGTCATACTATGTGTCATCAATAGCACTAACTGAGTACACTATGTGTCATATATCACTGCTTACACCAACAAGTCATACTATGTGTCATCAATAGCACTAACTGAGTAGACTATATGTCATATATCACTGCTTACACCAACAGGTCATACTATGTGTCATCAATAGCAGAAACTGAGTAGACTATATGTCATATATCACCGCTTACACCAACAGGTCATACTATGTGTCATCAATAGTACTAACTGAGTACAATATGTGTCATATATCACCGCTTACACCAACAGGTCATACTATGTGTCATCAATAGTACTAACTGAGTAGATTATGTGTCATATATCACTGCTTACACCAACAGGTCATACTATGTATCATCAATATTACTAACTGAGTAGACTATGTGTCATATATCACTGCTTACACCAACAGGTCATACTATGTGTCATCAATGGTACTAACCGAGTAGACTATGTGTCATATCCCCGCTTACACCAACAGGTCATACTATGTGTCATCAATAGTACTAACTAGTAGATTATGTGTTCAACATCATCAATAGTACTAACTGAGTAGACTATTTGTCATATATCACTGTTTACACCAACAGGTCATACTATGTGTAATCAATAGTACTAACTGAGTAGACTATGTGTCATATATCACTGCGTACACTTACAGGTCATACTATGTGTCATCAATAGTACTCACTGAGAAGACTATGTGTCATATATCACCGCTTACACCAATAGGTCATACTATGTGTCATCAATAGTACTAACTGAGTAGACTATGTGTCATGTATCACTGCTTACACCAACAGGTAATACTATATGTCATCAATAGTACTAACTGAGTAGAGTATGTGTCATATATCACCTCTTACACCAAGAGGTCATACTATGTGTCATCAATAGTACTAACTGAGTAGACTATGTGTCATATATCACCGCTTACACCAACAGGTCATACTATGTGTCATCAATAGTACTAACTGAGTAGATTATGTGTCATATATCACTGCTTACACCAACAGGTCATACTATGTGTCATCAATAGTACTAACTGAGTAGATTATGTGTCATATATCACTGCTTACACCAACAGGTCATACTATGTGTCATCAATAGCACTAACTGAGTAAATTAAGTGCCATAGATCACCACTTATACCAATAGGTCATACTATGTGTCATCAATAGCACTAACTGAGTAGATTATGTGTCATATATCACTGCTTACACCAACATGTCATACTATGTGTCATCAATAGTACTAACTGAGTTGACTATGTGTCATATATCACCGCTTACACCAACAGGTCATACTATGTGTCATCAATAGTACTAACTGAGTAGTTTATGTGTTATATATCACTGCTTACACCAACGTGTCATACTATGTGTCATCAATAGTACTAACTGAGAAAACTATGTGTTATATATCACTGCTTACACCAACAGGTCATACTATGTGTCATCAATAGTACTAACTGAGTAGACTATGTATCATATATCACTGCTTACACCAACAGGTCATACTATGTATCATCAATAGTACTAACTGACTAGACTATGTGTTATATATCACTGCTTACACCAACATGTCATACTATGTGTCATCAATAGTACTAACTCAGTAGACTATGTGTCATATATCACCGCTTACACCAACAGGTCATACTATGTGTCATCAATAGTACTAACAGTAGATTATGTGTCCAACATCATCAATAGTACTAACTGAGTAGACTATGTGTCATCAATAGTACTAACTGAGTAGATTGTGTGTCCAACATCATCAATAGTACTAACTGAGTAGACTATGTGTTATATATCACTGCTTGCATCAATATGTCATACTATGTGTCATCAATAGTACTAACTGAGTAGTCTATGTGTTATATATCACTGCTTACACCAACAGGTCATACTATGTGTCATCAATAGTACTAACTGAGTAGACTATGTGTCATATATCACTGCTTACTCCAACAGGTCATACTATGTGTCATCAATAGTACTCACTGAGAAGACTATGTGTCATATATCACTGCTTACACCAATAGGTCATACTATGTGTCATCAATAGTACTAACTGAGTAGATTATGTGTCCAACATCATCAATAGTACTAACTGAGTAGACTATGTGTCATCAATAGTACTAACTGAGTAGATTATGTGTCCAACATCATCAATAGTACTAACTGAGTAGACTATGTGTTATATATCACTGCTTACACCAACAGATCATACTATGTGTCATCAATAGTACTAACTGAGTAGACTATGTGTTATATATCACTGCTTACACCAACATGTCATACTATGTGTCATCAATAGTACTAACTGAGAAGACTATGTGTTATATATCACTGCTTACACCAACAGGTCATACTATGTGTCATCAATAGTACTAACTGAGTAGATTATGTGTCCAACATCATCAATAGTACTAACTGAGTAGACTATGTGTCATCAATTGTACTAACTGAGTAGATTGTGTGTCCAACATCATCAATAGTACTAACTGAGTAGACTATGTGTTATATATCACTGCTTACATCAATATGTCATACTATGTGTCATCAATAGTACTAACTGAGTAGTCTATGTGTTATATATCACTGCTTAAATCAACATGTCATTCTATGTGTCATCAATAGTACTAACTGAGTAGACTATATGTCATATATCACTGCTTACACCAACAGGTCATACTATGTGTCATCAATAGCAGAAACTGAGTAGACTATATGTCATATATCACCGCTTACACCAACAGGTCATACTATGTGTCATCAATAGTACTAACTGAGTACACTATGTGTCATATATCACCGCTTACACCAACAGGTCATACTATGTGTCATCAATAGTACTAACTGAGTAGATTATGTGTCATATATCACTGCTTACACCAACAGGTCATACTATGTATCATCAATATTACTAACTGAGTAGAATATGTGTCATATATCACTGCTTACACCAACAGGTCATACTATGTGTCATCAATGGTACTAACCGAGTAGACTATGTGTCATATCCCCGCTTACACCAACAGGTCATACTATGTGTCATCAATAGTACTAACTAGTAGATTATGTGTTCAACATCATCAATAGTACTAACTGAGTAGACTATTTGTCATATATCACTGTTTACACCAACAGGTCATACTATGTGTAATCAATAGTACTAACTGAGTAGACTATGTGTCATATATCACTGCGTACACCTACAGGTCATACTATGTGTCATCAATAGTACTCACTGAGAAGACTATGTGTCATATATCACCGCTTACACCAATAGGTCATACTATGTGTCATCAATAGTACTAACTGAGTAGACTATGTGTCATGTATCACTGCTTACACCAACAGGTAATACTATATGTCATCAATAGTACTAACTGAGTAGAGTATGTGTCATATATCACCTCTTACACCAAGAGGTCATACTATGTGTCATCAATAGTACTAACTGAGTAGACTATGTGTCATATATCACCGCTTACACCAACAGGTCATACTATGTGTCATCAATAGTACTAACTGAGTAGATTATGTGTCATATATCACTGCTTACACCAACAGGTCATACTATGTGTCATCAATAGTACTAACTGAGTAGACTATGTGTCATATATCACTGCTTACACCAACAGGTCATACTATGTGTCATCAATAGCACTAACTGAGTAAATTAAGTGCCATAGATCACCACTTATACCAATAGGTCATACTATGTGTCATCAATAGCACTAACTGAGTAGATTATGTGTCATATATCACTGCTTACACCAACATGTCATACTATGTGTCATCAATAGTACTAACTGAGTTGACTATGTGTCATATATCACCGCTTACACCAACAGGTCATACTATGTGTCATCAATAGTACTAACTGAGTAGTTTATGTGTTATATATCACTGCTTACACCAACGTGTCATACTATGTGTCATCAATAGTACTAACTGAGAAAACTATGTGTTATATATCACTGCTTACACCAACAGGTCATACTATGTGTCATCAATAGTACTAACTGAGTAGACTATGTATCATATATCACTGCTTACACCAACAGGTCATACTATGTATCATCAATAGTACTAACTGACTAGACTATGTGTTATATATCACTGCTTACACCAACATGTCATACTATGTGTCATCAATAGTACTAACTCAGTAGACTATGTGTCATATATCACCGCTTACACCAACAGGTCATACTATGTGTCATCAATAGTACTAACAGTAGATTATGTGTCCAACATCATCAATAGTACTAACTGAGTAGACTATGTGTCATCAATAGTACTAACTGAGTAGATTGTGTGTCCAACATCATCAATAGTACTAACTGAGTAGACTATGTGTTATATATCACTGCTTGCATCAATATGTCATACTATGTGTCATCAATAGTACTAACTGAGTAGTCTATGTGTTATATATCACTGCTTACACCAACAGGTCATACTATGTGTCATCAATAGTACTAACTGAGTAGACTATGTGTTATATATCACTGCTTACACCAACAGGTCATACTATGTGTCATTAATAGTACTCACTGAGGAGAATATATGTGTCATATATCACTGCTTACTCCAACATGTCATACTATGTGTCATCAATAGTACTTACTGAGAAGACTATGTGTCATATATCACTGCTTACACCAATAGGTCATACTATGTGTCATCAATAGTACTAACTGAGTAGACTATGTGTCATATATCACTGCTTACTCCAACAGGTCATACTATGTGTCATCAATAGTACTCACTGAGAAGACTATGTGTCATATATCACTGCTTACACCAATAGGTCATACTATGTGTCATCAATAGTACTAACTGAGTAGATTATGTGTCCAACATCATCAATAGTACTAACTGAGTAGACTATGAGTCATCAATAGTACTAACTGAGTAGATTATGTGTCCAACATCATCAATAGTACTAACTGAGTAGACTATGTGTTATATATCACTGCTTACACCAACAGATCATACTATGTGTCATCAATAGTACTAACTGAGTAGACTATGTGTTATATATCACTGCTTACACCAACATGTCATACTATGTGTCATCAATAGTACTAACAGAGAAGACTATGTGTTATATATCACTGCTTACACCAACAGGTCATACTATATGTCATCAATAGTACTAACTGAGTAGATTATGTGTCCAACATCATCAATAGTACTAACTGAGTAGACTATGTGTTATATATCACTGCTTACACCAACAGGTCACACTATGTGTCATCAATAGTACTAACTGAGTAGACTATGTATCATATATCACTGCTTACACCAACAGGTCATACTATGTATCATCAATAGTACTAACTGACTAGACTATGTGTTACATATCACTGCTTACACCAACATGTCATACTATGTGTCATCAATAGTACTAACTCAGTAGACTATGTGTCATATATCACTGCTTACACCAACAGGTCATACTATGTGTCATCAATAGCACTAACTGAGTAAATTAAGTGCCATAGATCACCACTTATACCAATAGGTCATACTATGTGTCATCAATAGCACTAACTGAGTAGACTATGTGTCATATGTCACTGCTTACACCAACAAGTCATACTATGTGTCATCAATAGCACTAACTGAGTAGACTATGTGTCATATATCACTGCTTACACCAACAGGTCATACTATGTGTCATCAATAGTAGAAACTGAGAAGACTATGTGTCATATGTCACCGCTTACACCAACAGGTCATACTATGTGTCATCAATAGTACTAACTGAGTAGACTATGTGTCATATATCACTTCTTACACCAACAGGTCATACTATGTGTCATCAATAGTACTAACTGAGTAGATTATGTGTCATATATCACTGCTTACACCAACAGGTCATACTATGTGTCATCAATAGTACTAACAGAGTAGACTATGTGTCATATATCACCGCTTACACCAACAGGTCATACTATGTGTCATCAATAGTACTAACTGAGTAGATTATGTGTCCAACATCATCAATAGTACTAACTGAGTAGACTATGTGTCATATATCACTGCTTACTCCAACAGGTCATACTATGTGTCATCAATAGTACTCACTGAGAAGACTATGTGTCATATATCACTGCTTACACCAATAGGTCATACTATGTGTCATCAATAGTACTAACTGAGTAGATTATGTGACCAACATCATCAATAGTACTAACTGAGTAGACTATGTGTGATCAATAGTACTAACTGAGTAGATTATGTGTCCAACATCATCAATAGTACTAACTGAGTAGACTATGTGTTATATATCACTGCTTACACAAACAGATCATAATATGTGTCATCAATAGTACTTACTGAGTAGACTATGTGTTATATATCACTGCTTACACCAACATGTCATACTATGTGTCATCAATAGTACTAACTGAGTAGATTATGTGTTATATATCACTGCTTACACCAACAGGTCATACTATGTGTCATCAATAGTACTAACTGAGTAGATTATGTGTCCAACATCATCAATAGTACTAACTGAGTAGACTATGTGTTATATATCACTGCTTACACCAAAATGTCATACTATGTGTCATCAATAGTACTAACTGAGTAGACTATGTATCATATATCACTGCTTACACCAACAGGTCATACTATGTATCATCAATAGTACTAACTGACTAGACTATGTGTTATATATCACTGCTTACACCAACATGTCATACTATGTGTCATCAATAGTACTAACTCAGTACACTATGTGTCATATATCACTGCTTACACCAACAGGTCATACTATGTGTCATCAATAGTACTAACTGAGTAGACTATGTGTCATATATCACTGCTTACACCAACAGGTCATACTATGTGTCATCAATAGTACTAACTGAGTAGATTATGTGTCATATATCACTGCTTACACCAACATGTCATACTATGTGTCATCAATAGTACTAACTGAGTAGACTATGTGTCATATATCACTTCTTACACCAACAGGTCATACTATGTGTCATCAATGGTACTAACTGAGTAGACTATGTGTCATATCCCCGATTACACCAACAGGTCATACTATGTGTCATCAATAGTACTAACTGAGTAGATTATGTGTCCAACATCATCAATAGTACTAACTGAGTAGACTATGTGTCATATATCACTGCTTACACCAACAGGTCATACTATGTGTCATCAATAGTACTAACTGAGTAGACTATGTATCATATATCAGTGCATAAACCTACAGGTCATACTATGTGTCATCAATAGTACTCACTGAGAAGACTGTGTCATATATCACCGCTTACACCAATAAGTCATACTATGTGTTATCAATAGTACTAACTGAGTAGACTATGTGTCATATATCACTGCTTACACCAACAGGTCATACTATGTGTCATCAATAATACTAACTGAGTAGACTATGAGTCATATATCACTGCGTACACCTACAGATCATACTATGTGTCATCAATAGTACTCACTGAGAAGACTATGTGTCATATATCACCGCTTACACCAATAGGTCATACTATGTGTCATCAATAGTACTAACTGAGTAGACTATGTGTCATGTATCACTGCTTACACCAACAGGTAATTCTATATGTCATCAATAGTACTAACTGAGTAGATTATGTGTCATACATCACTGATTACACCAACTGGTCATACTATGTGTCATCAATGGTACTAACTGAGTAGATTGTGTCATATATCACCTCTTACACCAAGAGGTCATACTATGTGTCATCAATAGTACTAACTGAGTAGACTATGTATCATATATCACCGCTTACACCAACAGGTCATACTATATCTCATCAATAGTACTAACTGAGTAGATTATGTGTCATATATCACCTCTTACACCAAGAGGTCATACTATGTGTCATCAATAGTACTAACTGAGTAGACTATGTATCATATATCACCGCTTACACCAACAGGTCATACTATATCTCATCAATGGTACTAACTGAGTACACTATGTGTCATATATCACTGCTTACACCAACAGGTCATACAATGTGTCATCAATAGTACTAACTGAGTAGACTATGTGTCATATATCACTGCTTACACCAACAGGTCATACTATGTGTCATCAATAGTACTAACTGAGTAGACTATGTGTCATATATCACTGCTTACACCAACAGGTCATACTATGTGTCATCAATAGTACTAACAGTAGATTATGTGTCCAACATCATCAATAGTACTAACTGAGTAGACTATGTGTCATCAATAGTACTAACTGAGTAGATTGTGTGTCCAACATCATCAATAGTACTAACTGAGTAGCCTATGTGTTATATATCACTGCTTACATCAATATGTCATACTATGTGTCATCAATAGTACTAACTGAGTAGACTATGTGTCATATATCACTGCTTACATCAACATGTCATACTATGTGTCATCAATAGTACTAACTAAGTAGACTATGTGTTATATATCACTGCTTACACCAACAGGTCATACTATGTGTCATCAATAGTACTCACTGAGAAGACTATGTGTCATATGTCACTGCTTACTCCAACA
The DNA here is from genome assembly GCA_963383655.1 of Bathymodiolus septemdierum. NCBI lineage: Eukaryota > Metazoa > Mollusca > Bivalvia > Mytilida > Modiolidae > Bathymodiolus > Bathymodiolus septemdierum. The sequence continues at coordinate 621,135 of OY726530.1, forward strand.
GGTCATACTAAGTGTCATCAATAGTACTCACTGAGAAGACTATGTGTCATATATCACTGCTTACACCAATAGGTCATACTATGTGTCATCAATAGTACTAACAGAGTAGACTATGTGTCATATATCACTGCTTTCTCCAGCAGGTCATAATATGTGTCATCAATAGTACTCACAGAGAAGACTATGTGTCATATATCACTGCTTACACCAATAGGTCATACTATGTGTCATCAATAGTACTAACTGTGTAGATTATGTGTCATATATCACTGCTTACACCAACAGGTCATACTATGTGTCATCAATAGTACTAACTGAGTAGATTATGTGTCCAACATCATCAATAGTACTAACTGAGTAGACTATGTGTCATCAATAGTACTAACTGAGTAGATTATGTGTCCAACATCATCAATAGTACTAACTGAGTAGAATATGTGTTATATATCACTGCTTACACCAACAGATCATACTATGTGTCATCAATAGTACTAACTGAGTAGACTATGTGTTATATATCACTGCTTACACCAACATGTCATACTATGTGTCATCAATAGTACTAACTGAGAAGACTATGTGTTATATATCACTGCTTACACCAACAGGTCATACTATATGTCATCAATAGTACTAACTGAGTAGATTATGTGTCCAACATCATCAATAGTACTAACTGAGTAGACTATGTGTTATATATCACTGCTTACACCAACAGGTCACACTATGTGTCATCAATAGTACTCACTGAGTAGACTATGTATCATATATCACTGCTTACACCAACAGGTCATAATATGTATCATCAATAGTACTAACTGACTAGACTATGTGTTATATATCACTGCTTACACCAACATGTCATACTATGTGTCATCAATAGTACTAACTCAGTAGACTATGTGCCATATATCACTGCTTACACCAACAGGTCATACTATGTGTCATCAATAGCACTAACTGAGTAAATTAAGTGCCATAGATCACCACTTATACCAATAGGTCATACTATGTGTCATCAATAGTACTAACTGAGTAGATTATGTGTCCAACATCATCAATAGTACTAACTGAGTAGACTATGTGTCATATATCACTGCTTACTCCAACAGGTCATACTATGTGTCATCAATAGTACTCACTGAGAAGACTATGTGTCATATATCACTGCTTACACCAATAGGTCATACTATGTGTCATCAATAGTACTAACTGAGTAGATTATGTGACCAACATCATCAATAGTACTAACTGAGTAGACTATGTGTGATCAATAGTACTAACTGAGTAGATTATGTGTCCAACATCATCAATAGTACTAACTGAGTAGACTATGTGTTATATATCACTGCTTACACAAACAGATCATAATATGTGTCATCAATAGTACTTACTGAGTAGACTATGTGTTATATATCACTGCTTACACCAACATGTCATACTATGTGTCATCAATAGTACTAACTGAGTAGATTATGTGTTATATATCACTGCTTACACCAACAGGTCATACTTTGTGTCATCAATAGTACTAACTGAGTAGATTATGTGTCCAACATCATCAATAGTACTAACTGAGTAGACTATGTGTTATATATCACTGCTTACACCAAAATGTCATACTATGTGTCATCAATAGTACTAACTGAGTAGACTATGTATCATATATCACTGCTTACACCAACAGGTCATACTATGTATCATCAATAGTACTAACTGACTAGACTATGTGTTATATATCACTGCTTACACCAACATGTCATACTATGTGTCATCAATAGTACTAACTCAGTACACTATGTGTCATATATCACTGCTTACACCAACAGGTCATACTATATGTCATCAATAGTACTAACTGAGTAGACTATGTGTCATATATCACTGCTTACACCAACAGGTCATACTATGTGTCATCAATAGTACTAACTGAGTAGATTATGTGTCATATATCACTGCTTACACCAACATGTCATACTATGTGTCATCAATAGTACTAACTGAGTAGACTATGTGTCATATATCACTTCTTACACCAACAGGTCATACTATGTGTCATCAATGGTACTAACTGAGTAGACTATGTGTCATATCCCCGATTACACCAACAGGTCATACGATGTGTCATCAATAGTACTAACTGAGTAGATTATGTGTCCAACATCATCAATAGTACTAACTGAGTAGACTATGTGTCATATATCACTGCTTACACCAACAGGTCATACTATGTGTCATCAATAGTACTAACTGAGTAGACTATGTGTCATATATCAGTGCATAAACCTACAGGTCATACTATGTGTCATCAATAGTACTCACTGAGAAGACTGTGTCATATATCACCGCTTACACCAATAAGTCATACTATGTGTTATCAATAGTACTAACTGAGTAGACTATGTGTCATATATCACTGCTTACACCAACAGGTCATACTATGTGTCATCAATAATACTAACTGAGTAGACTATGTGTCATATATCACTGCGTACACCTACAGATCATACTATGTGTCATCAATAGTACTCACTGAGAAGACTATGTGTCATATATCACCGCTTACACCAATAGGTCATACTATGTGTCATCAATAGTACTAACTGAGTAGACTATGTGTCATGTATCACTGCTTACACCAACAGGTAATTCTATATGTCATCAATAGTACTAACTGAGTAGATTATGTGTCATACATCACTGCTTACACCAACTGGTCATACTATGTGTCATCAATGGTACTAACTGAGTAGATTGTGTCATATATCACCTCTTACACCAAGAGGTCATACTATGTGTCATCAATAGTACTAACTGAGTAGACTATGTATCATATATCACCGCTTACACCAACAGGTCATACTATATCTCATCAATAGTACTAACTGAGTAGATTATGTGTCATATATCACCTCTTACACCAAGAGGTCATACTATGTGTCATCAATAGTACTAACTGAGTAGACTATGTATCATATATCACTGCTTACACCAACAGGTCATACTATATCTCATCAATGGTACTAACTGAGTACACTATGTGTCATATATCACTGCTTACACCAACAGGTCATACAATGTGTCATCAATAGTACTAACTGAGTAGACTATGTGTCATATATCACTGCTTACACCAACAGGTCATACTATGTGTCATCAATAGTACTAACTGAGTAGACTATGTGTCATATATCACTGCTTACACCAACAGGTCATACTATGTGTCATCAATAGTACTAACAGTAGATTATGTGTCCAACATCATCAATAGTACTAACTGAGTAGACTATGTGTCATCAATAGTACTAACTGAGTAGATTGTGTGTCCAACATCATCAATAGTACTAACTGAGTAGACTATGTGTTATATATCACTGCTTACATCAATATGTCATACTATGTGTCATCAATAGTACTAACTGAGTAGACTATGTGTCATATATCACTGCTTACATCAACATGTCATACTATGTGTCATCAATAGTACTAACTAAGTAGACTATGTGTTATATATCACTGCTTACACCAACAGGTCATACTATGTGTCATCAATAGTACTCACTGAGAAGACTATGTGTCATATGTCACTGCTTACTCCAACAGGTCATACTAAGTGTCATCAATAGTACTCACTGAGAAGACTATGTGTCATATATCACTGCTTACACCAATAGGTCATACTATGTGTCATCAATAGTACTAACAGAGTAGACTATGTGTCATATATCACTGCTTTCTCCAGCAGGTCATAATATGTGTCATCAATAGTACTCACAGAGAAGACTATGTGTCATATATCACTGCTTACACCAATAGGTCATACTATGTGTCATCAATAGTACTAACTGTGTAGATTATGTGTCATATATCACTGCTTACACCAACAGGTCATACTATGTGTCATCAATAGTACTAACTGAGTAGATTATGTGTCCAACATCATCAATAGTACTAACTGAGTAGACTATGTGTCATCAATAGTACTAACTGAGTAGATTATGTGTCCAACATCATCAATAGTACTAACTGAGTAGAATATGTGTTATATATCACTGCTTACACCAACAGATCATACTATGTGTCATCAATAGTACTAACTGAGTAGACTATGTGTTATATATCACTGCTTACACCAACATGTCATACTATGTGTCATCAATAGTACTAACTGAGAAGACTATGTGTTATATATCACTGCTTACACCAACAGGTCATACTATATGTCATCAATAGTACTAACTGAGTAGATTATGTGTCCAACATCATCAATAGTACTAACTGAGTAGACTATGTGTTATATATCACTGCTTACACCAACAGGTCACACTATGTGTCATCAATAGTACTCACTGAGTAGACTATGTATCATATATCACTGCTTACACCAACAGGTCATAATATGTATCATCAATAGTACTAACTGACTAGACTATGTGTTATATATCACTGCTTACACCAACATGTCATACTATGTGTCATCAATAGTACTAACTCAGTAGACTATGTGCCATATATCACTGCTTACACCAACAGGTCATACTATGTGTCATCAATAGCACTAACTGAGTAAATTAAGTGCCATAGATCACCACTTATACCAATAGGTCATACTATGTGTCATCAATAGCACTAACTGAGTAGACTATGTGTCATATATCACTGCTTACACCAACAAGTCATACTATGTGTCATCAATAGCACTAACTGAGTAGACTATGTGTCATATATCACTGCTTACACCAACAGGTCATACTATGTGTCATCAATAGTAGAAACTGAGAAGACTATGTGTCATATGTCACCGCTTACACCAACAGGTCATACTATGTGTCATCAATAGTACTAACTGAGTAGACTATGTGTCATATATCACTGCTTACACCAACAGATCATACTATGTGTCATCAATAGTACTAACTGAGTAGATTATGTGTCATATATCACTGCTTACACCAACAGGTCATACTATGTGTCATCAATAGTACTAACAGAGTAGACTATGTGTCATATATCACCGCTTACACCAACAGGTCATACTATGTGTCATCAATAGTACTAACTGAGTAGATTATGTGTCCAACATCATCAATAGTACTAACTGAGTAGACTATGTGTCATATATCACTGCTTACTCCAACAGGTCATACTATGTGTCATCAATAGTACTCACTGAGAAGACTATGTGTCATATATCACTGCTTACACCAATAGGTCATACTATGTGTCATCAATAGTACTAACTGAGTAGATTATGTGTCCAACATCATCAATAGTACTAACTGAGTAGACTATGTGTGATCAATAGTACTAACTGAGTAGATTATGTGTCCAACATCATCAATAGTACTAACTGAGTAGACTATGTGTTATATATCACTGCTTACACCAACAGATCATACTATGTGTCATCAATAGTACTTACTGAGTAGACTATGTGTTATATATCACTGCTTACACCAACATGTCATACTATGTGTCATCAATAGTACTAACTGAGTAGATTATGTGTTATATATCACTGCTTACACCAACAGGTCATACTATGTGTCATCAATAGTACTAACTGAGTAGATTATGTGTCCAACATCATCAATAGTACTAACTGAGTAGACTATGTGTTATATATCACTGCTTACACCAAAATGTCATACTATGTGTCATCAATAGTACTAACTGAGTAGACTATGTATCATATATCACTGCTTACACCAACAGGTCATACTATGTATCATCAATAGTACTAACTGACTAGACTATGTGTTATATATCACTGCTTACACCAACATGTCATACTATGTGTCATCAATAGTACTAACTCAGTACACTATGTGTCATATATCACTGCTTACACCAACAGGTCATACTATGTGTCATCAATAGTACTAACTGAGTAGACTATGTGTTATATATCACTGCTTACACCAACAGATCATACTATGTGTCATCAATAGTACTTACTGAGTAGACTATGTGTCATATATCACTGCTTACTCCAACAGGTCATACTATGTGTCATCAATAGTACTCACTGAGAAGACTATGCGTCATATATCACTGCTTACACCAATAGGTCATACTATGTGTCATCAATAGTACTAACTGAGTAGATTATGTGACCAACATCATCAATAGTACTAACTGAGTAGACTATGTGTGATCAATAGTACTAACTGAGTAGATTATGTGTCCAACATCATCAATAGTACTAACTGAGTAGACTATGTGTTATATATCACTGCTTACACCAACAGATCATAATATGTGTCATCAATAGTACTTACTGAGTAGACTATGTGTTATATATCACTGCTTACACCAACATGTCATACTATGTGTCATCAATAGTACTAACTGAGTAGATTATGTGTTATATATCACTGCTTACACCAACAGGTCATACTATGTGTCATCAATAGTACTAACTGAGTAGATTATGTGTCCAACATCATCAATAGTACTAACTGAGTAGACTATGTGTTATATATCACTGCTTACACCAAAATGTCATACTATGTGTCATCAATAGTACTAACTGAGTAGACTATGTATCATATATCACTGCTTACACCAACAGGTCATACTATGTATCATCAATAGTACTAACTGACTAGACTATGTGTTATATATCACTGCTTACACCAACATGTCATACTATGTGTCATCAATAGTACTAACTCAGTACACTATGTGTCATATATCACTGCTTACACCAACAGGTCATACTATGTGTCATCAATAGTACTAACTGAGTAGACTATGTGTCATATATCACTGCTTACACCAACAGGTCATACTATGTGTCATCAATAGTACTAACTGAGTAGATTATGTGTCATATATCACTGCTTACACCAACATGTCATACTATGTGTCATCAATAGTACTAACTGAGTAGACTATGTGTCATATATCACTTCTTACACCAACAGGTCATACTATGTGTCATCAATGGTACTAACTGAGTAGACTATGTGTCATATCCCCGATTACACCAACAGGTCATACTATGTGTCATCAATAGTACTAACTGAGTAGATTATGTGTCCAACATCATCAATAGTACTAACTGAGTAGACTATGTGTCATATATCACTGCTTACACCAACAGGTCATACTATGTGTCATCAATAGTACTCACTGAGAAGACTGTGTCATATATCACCGCTTACACCAATAAGTCATACTATGTGTTATCAATAGTACTAACTGAGTAGACTATGTGTCATATATCACTGCTTACACCAAAAGGTCATACTATGTGTCATCAATAATACTAACTGAGTAGACTATGAGTCATATATCACTGCGTACACCTACAGACCATACTATGTGTCATCAATAGTACTCACTGAGAAGACTATGTGTCATATATCACCGCTTACACCAATAGGTCATACTATGTGTCATCAATAGTACTAACTGAGTAGACTATGTGTCATGTATCACTGCTTACACCAACAGGTAATTCTATATGTCATCAATAGTACTAACTGAGTAGATTATGTGTCATACATCACTGCTTACACCAACTGGTCATACTATGTGTCATCAATGGTACTAACTGAGTAGACTGTGTCATATATCACCTCTTACACCAAAAGGTCATACTATGTGTCATCAATAGTACTAACTGAGTAGACTATGTATCATATATCACCGCTTACACCAACAGGTCATACTATATCTCATCAATAGTACTAACTGAGTAGATTATGTGTCATATATCACTGCTTACACCAACAGGTCATACAATGTGTCATCAATAGTACTAACTGAGTAGACTATGTGTCATATATCACTGCTTACACCAACAGGTCATACTATGTGTCATCAATAGTACTAACTGAGTAGACTATGTGTCATATATCACTGCTTACACCAACAGGTCATACTATGTGTCATCAATAGTACTAACAGTAGATTATGTGTCCAACATCATCAATAGTACTAACTGAGTAGACTATGTGTCATCAATAGTACTAACTGAGTAGATTGTGTGTCCAACATCATCAATAGTACTAACTGAGTAGACTATGTGTTATATATCACTGCTTACATCAATATGTCATACTATGTGTCATCAATAGTACTAACTGAGTAGACTATGTGTTATATATCACTGCTTACATCAACATGTCATACTATGTGTCATCAATAGTACTAACTGAGTAGACTATGTGTTATATATCACTGCTTACACCAACAGGTCATACTATGTGTCATCAATAGTACTCACTGAGAAGACTATGTGTCATATGTCACTGCTTACTCCAACAGGTCATACTAAGTGTCATCAATAGTACTCACTGAGAAGACTATGTGTCATATATCACTGCTTACACCAATAGGTCATACTATGTGTCATCAATAGTACTAACAGAGTAGACTATGTGTCATATATCACTGCTTACTCCAGCAGGTCATAATATGTGTCATCAATAGTACTCACAGAGAAGACTATGTGTCATATATCACTGCTTACACCAATAGGTCATACTATGTGTCATCAATAGTACTAACTGAGTAGATTATGTGTCATATATCACTGCTTACACCAACAGGTCATACTATGTGTCATCAATAGTACTAACTGAGTAGATTATGTGTCCAACATCATCAATAGTACTAACTGAGTAGACTATGTGTCATCAATAGTACTAACTGAGTAGATTATGTGTCCAACATCATCAATAGTACTAACTGAGTAGACTATGTGTTATATATCACTGCTTACACCAACAGATCATACTATGTGTCATCAATAGTACTAACTGAGTAGACTATGTGTTATATATCACTGCTTACACCAACATGTCATACTATGTGTCATCAATAGTACTAACTGAGAAGACTATGTGTTATATATCACTGCTTACACCAACAGGTCATACTATATGTCATCAATAGTACTAACTGAGTAGATTATGTGTCCAACATCATCAATAGTACTAACTGAGTAGACTATGTGTTATATATCACTGCTTACACCAACAGGTCACACTATGTGTCATCAATAGTACTAACTGAGTAGACTATGTATCATATATCACTGCTTACACCAACAGGTCATAATATGTATCATCAATAGTACTAACTGACTAGACTATGTGTTATATATCACTGCTTACACCAACATGTCATACTATGTGTCATCAATAGTACTAACTCAGTAGACTATGTGCCATATATCACTGCTTACACCAACAGGTCATACTATGTGTCATCAATAGCACTAATTGAGTAAATTAAGTGCCATAGATCACCACTTATACCAATAGGTCATACTATGTGTCATCAATAGCACTAACTGAGTAGACTATGTGTCATATATCACTGCTTACACCAACAAGTCATACTATGTGTCATCAATAGCACTAACTGAGTAGACTATGTGTCCTATATCACTGCTTACACCAACAGGTCATACTATGTGTCATCAATAGTAGAAACTGAGAAGACTATGTGTCATATGTCACCGCTTACACCAACAGGTCATACTATGTGTCATCAATAGTACTAACTGAGTAGACTATGTGTCATATATCACTGCTTACACCAACAGGTCATACTATGTGTCATCAATAGTACTAACTGAGTAGATTATGTGTCATATATCACTGCTTACACCAACAGGTCATACTATGTGTCATCAATAGTACTAACAGAGTAGACTATGTGTCATATATCACCGCTTACACCAACAGGTCATACTATGTGTCATCAATAGTACTAACTGAGTAGATTATGTGTCCAACATCATCAATAGTACTAACTGAGTAGACTATGTGTCATATATCACTGCTTACTCCAACAGGTCATACTATGTGTCATCAATAGTACTCACTGAGAAGACTATGTGTCATATATCACTGCTTACACCAATAGGTCATACTATGTGTCATCAATAGTACTAACTGAGTAGATTATGTGTCCAACATCATCAATAGTACTAACTGAGTAGACTATGTGTGATCAATAGTACTAACTGAGTAGATTATGTGTCCAACATCATCAATAGTACTAACTGAGTAGACTATGTGTTATATATCACTGCTTACACCAACAGATCATACTATGTGTCATCAATAGTACTTACTGAGTAGACTATGTGTTATATATCACTGCTTACACCAACATGTCATACTATGTGTCATCAATAGTACTAACTGAGTAGATTATGTGTTATATATCACTGCTTACACCAACAGGTCATACTATGTGTCATCAATAGTACTAACTGAGTAGATTATGTGTCCAACATCATCAATAGTACTAACTGAGTAGACTATGTGTTATATATCACTGCTTACACCAAAATGTCATACTATGTGTCATCAATAGTACTAACTGAGTAGACTATGTATCATATATCACTGCTTACACCAACAGGTCATACTATGTATCATCAATAGTACTAACTGACTAGACTATGTGTTATATATCACTGCTTACACCAACATGTCATACTATGTGTCATCAATAGTACTAACTCAGTACACTATGTGTCATATATCACTGCTTACACCAACAGGTCATACTATGTGTCATCAATAGTACTAACTGAGTAGACTATGTGTCATATATCACTGCTTACACCAACAGGTCATACTATGTGTCATCAATAGTACTAACTGAGTAGATTATGTGTCATATATCACTGCTTACACCAACATGTCATACTATGTGTCATCAATAGTACTAACTGAGTAGACTATGTGTCATATATCACTTCTTACACCAACAGGTCATACTATGTGTCATCAATAGTACTAACTGAGTAGACTATGTGTCATATCCCCGATTACAGCAACAGGTCATACTATGTGTCATCAATAGTACTAACTGAGTAGATTATGTGTCCAACATCATCAATAGTACTAACTGAGTAGACTATGTGTCATATATCACTGCTTACACCAACATGTCATACTATGTGTCATCAATAGTACTAACTGAGTAGACTATGTGTCATATATCAGTGCATAAACCTACAGGTCATACTATGTGTCATCAATAGTACTCACTGAGAAGACTGTGTCATATATCACCGCTTACACCAATAAGTCATACTATGTGTTATCAATAGTACTAACTGAGTAGACTATGTGTCATATATCACTGCTTACACCAACAGGTCATACTATGTGTCATCAATAATACTAACTGAGTAGACTATGTGTCATATATCACTGCGTACACCTACAGATCATACTATGTGTCATCAATAGTACTCACTGAGAAGACTATGTGTCATATATCACCGCTTACACCAATAGGTCATACTATGTGTCATCAATAGTACTAACTGAGTAGACTATGTGTCATGTATCACTGCTTACACCAACAGGTAATTCTATATGTCATCAATAGTACTAACTGAGTAGATTATGTGTCATATATCACTGCTTAAACCAACAGGTCATACAATGTGTCATCAATAGTACTAACTGAGTAGACTATGTGTCATATATCACTGCTTACACCAACAGGTCATACTATGTGTCATCAATAGTACTAACTGAGTAGACTATGTGTCATATATCACTGCTTACACCAACAGGTCATACTATGTGTCATCAATAGTACTAACAGTAGATTATGTGTCCAACATCATCAATAGTACTAACTGAGTAGACTATGTGTCATCAATAGTACTAACTGAGTAGATTGTGTGTCCAACATCATCAATAGTACTAACTGAGTAGACTATGTGTTATATATCACTGCTTACATCAATATGTCATACTATGTGTCATCAATAGTACTAACTGAGTAGACTATGTGTTATATATCACTGCTTACATCAACATGTCATACTATGTGTCATCAATAGTACTAACTGAGTAGACTATGTGTTATATATCACTGCTTACACCAACAGGTCATACTATGTGTCATCAATAGTACTCACTGAGAAGACTATGTGTCATATGTCACTGCTTACTCCAACAGGTCATACTAAGTGTCATCAATAGTACTCACTGAGAAGACTATGTGTCATATATCACTGCTTACACCAATAGGTCATACTATGTGTCATCAATAGTACTAACAGAGTAGACTATGTGTCATATATCACTGCTTACTCCAGCAGGTCATAATATGTGTCATCAATAGTACTCACAGAGAAGACTATGTGTCATATATCACTGCTTACACCAATAGGTCATACTATGTGTCATCAATAGTACTAACTGAGTAGATTATGTGTCATATATCACTGCTTACACCAACAGGTCATACTATGTGTCATCAATAGTACTAACTGAGTAGATTATGTGTCCAACATCATCAATAGTACTAACTGAGTAGACTATGTGTCATCAATAGTACTAACTGAGTAGATTATGTGTCCAACATCATCAATAGTACTAACTGAGTAGACTATGTGTTATATATCACTGCTTACACCAACAGATCATACTATGTGTCATCAATAGTACTAACTGAGTAGACTATGTGTTATATATCACTGCTTACACCAACATGTCATACTATGTCTCATCAATAGTACTAACTGAGAAGACTATGTGTTATATATCACTGCTTACACCAACAGGTCATACTATGTGTCATCAATAGTACTAACTGAGTAGATTATGTGTCCAACATCATCAATAGTACTAACTGAGTAGACTATGTGTTATATATCACTGCTTACACCAACATTTCATACTATGTGTCATCAATAGTACTAACTGAGTAGACTATGTGTTATATATCACTGCTTACACCAACATGTCATACTATGTGTCATCAATAGTACTAACTGAATAGACTATGTATCATATATCACTGCTTACACCAACAGGTCATACTATGTATCATCAATAGTACTAACTGACTAGACTATGTGTTATATATCACTGCTTACACCAACATGTCATACTATGTGTCATCAATAGTACTAACTGAGTAGATTATGTGTCATATATCACTGCTTACACCAACAGGTCATACTATGTGTCATCAATAGTACTAACTGAGTAGACTATGTGTCATATATCACTGCTTACACCAACAGGTCATACTATGTGTCATTAATGGTACTAACTGAGTAGACTATGTGTCATATCCCCGATTACACCAACAGGTCATACTATGTGTAATCAATAGTACTAACTGAGTAGATTATGTGTCCAACATCATCAATAGTACTAACTGAGTAGACTATGTGTCATATATCACTGCTTACACCAACAGGTCATACTATGTGTCATCAATAGTACTAACTGAGTAGACTATGTGTCATATATCAGTGCATAAACCTAGAGGTCATACTATGTGTCATCAATAGTACTCACTGCGAAGACTGTGTCATATATCACCGCTTACACCAATAGGTCATACTATGTGTTTTCAATAGTACTAACTGAGTAGACTATGTGTCATATATCACTGCTTACACCAACAGGTCATACTTTGTGTCATCAATAGTACTAATTGAGTAGACTATGTGTCATATATCACTGCGTACACCTACAGGTCATACTATGTGTCATCAATAGTACTCACTGAGAAGACTATGTGTCATATATCACTGCTTAAACCAATAGGTCATACTATGTGTCATCAATAGTACTAACTGAGTAGACTATGTGTCATGTATCACTGCTTACACCAACAGGTAATACTATATGTCATCAATAGTACTAACTGAGTAGATTATGTGTCATATATCACTGCTTACACCAACTGGTCATACTATATGTCATCAATAGTACTAACTGAGTAGACTGTGTCATATATCACCTCTTACACCAAGAGGTCATACTATGTGTCATCAATAGTACTAACTGAGTAGACTATGTGTCATATATCACGCTTACACCAACAGGTCATACTATGTGTCATCAATAGTACTCACTGAGAAGACTATGTGTCATATGTCACTACTTACTCCAACAGGTCATACTAAGTGTCATCAATAGTACTCACTGAGAAGACTATGTGTCATATATCACTGCTTACACCAACAGGTCATACTATGTGTCATCAATAGCACTAACTGAGTAAATTAAGTGCCATAGATCACCACTTATACCAATAGGTCATACTATGTGTCATCAATAGCACTAACTGAGTAGATTATGTGTCATATATCACTGCTTACACCAACATGTCATACTATGTGTCATCAATAGTACTAACTGAGTTGACTATGTGTCATATATCACCGCTTACACCAACAGGTCATACTATGTGTCATCAATAGTACTAACTGAGTAGTTTATGTGTTATATATCACTGCTTACACCAACGTGTCATACTATGTGTCATCAATAGTACTAACTGAGAAAACTATGTGTTATATATCACTGCTTACACCAACGGGTCATACTATGTGTCATCAATAGTACTAACTGAGTAGACTATTTATCATATATCACTGCTTACACCAACAGGTCATACTATGTATCATCAATAGTACTAACTGACTAGACTATGTGTTATATATCACTGCTTACACCAACATGTCATACTATGTGTCATCAATAGTACTAACTCAGTAGACTATGTGTCATATATCACCGCTTACACCAACAGGTCATACTATGTGTCATCAATAGTACTAACAGTAGGTTATGTGTCCAACATCATCAATAGTACTAACTGAGTAGACTATGTGTCATCAATAGTACTAACTGAGTAGATTGTGTGTCCAACATCATCAATAGTACTAACTGAGTAGACTATGTGTTATATATCACTGCTTGCATCAATATGTCATACTATGTGTCATCAATAGTACTAACTGAGTAGTCTATGTGTTATATATCACTGCTTACACCAACATGTCATACTATGTGTCATCAATAGTACTTACTGAGTAGACTATGTGTCATATATCACTGCTTACTCCAACAGGTCATACTATGTGTCATCAATAGTACTCACTGAGAAGACTATGTGTCATATATCACTGCTTACACCAATAGGTCATACTATGTGTCATCAATAGTACTAACTGAGTAGATTATGTGTCCAACATCATCAATAGTACTAACTGAGTAGACTATGTGTCATCAATAGTACTAACTGAGTAGATTATGTGTCCAACATCATCAATAGTACTAACTGAGTAGACTATGTGTTATATATCACTGCTTACACCAACAGATCATACTATGTGTCATCAATAGTACTAACTGAGTAGACTATGTGTCATATATCACTGCTTACACCAACATGTCATACTATGTGTCATCAATAGTACTAACTGAGAAGACTATGTGTTATATATCACTGCTTACACCAACAGGTCATACTATGTGTCATCAATAGTACTAACTGAGTAGATTATGTGTCCAACATCATCAATAGTACTAACTGAGTAGACTATGTGTCATCAATTGTACTAACTGAGTAGATTGTGTGTCCAACATCATCAATAGTACTAACTGAGTAGACTATGTGTTATATATCACTGCTTACATCAATATGTCATACTATGTGTCATCAATAGTACTAACTGAGTAGTCTATGTGTTATATATCACTGCTTAAATCAACATGTCATACTATGTGTCATCAATAGTACTAACTGAGTAGACTATGTGTTATATATCACTGCTTACACCAACAGGTCATACTATGTGTCATTAATAGTACTCACTGAGGAGACTATGTGTCATATATCACTGCTTACTCCAACATGTCATACTATGTGTCATCAATAGTACTTACTGACTAGACTATGTTTTATATATCACTGCTTACACCAACATGTCATACTATGTGTCATCAATAGTACTAACTCAGTAGACTATGTGTCATATATCACTGCTTACACCAACAGGTCATACTATGTGTCATCAATAGCACTAACTGAGTAAATTAAGTGCCATAGATCACCACTTATACCAATAGGTCATACTATGTGTCATCAATAGCACTAACTGAGTAGACTATGTGTCATATATCACTGCTTACACCAACAAGTCATACTATGTGTCATCAATAGCACTAACTGAGTAGACTATGTGTCATATATCACTGCTTACACCAACAGGTCATACTATGTGTCATCAATAGTAGAAACTGAGAAGACTATGTGTCATATGTCACCGCTTACACCAACAGGTCATACTATGTGTCATCAATAGTACTAACTGAGTAGACTATGTGTCATATATCACTGATTACACCAACAGGTCATACTATATGTCATCAATAGTACTAACTGAGTAGATTATGTGTCATATATCACTGCTTACACCAACAGGTCATACTATGTGTCATCAATAGTACTAACAGAGTAGACTATGTGTCATATATCACCGCTTACACCAACAGGTCATACTATGTGTCATCAATAGTACTAACTGAGTAGATTATGTGTCCAACATCATCAATAGTACTAACTGAGTAGACTATGTGTCATATATCACTGCTTACTCCAATAGGTCATACTATGTGTCATCAATAGTACTAACTGAGTAGACTATGTGTCATATATCACTGCTTACTCCAACAGGTCATACTATGTGTCATCAATAGTACTCACTGAGAAGACTATATGTCATATATCACTGCTTACACCAATAGGTCATACTATGTGTCATCAATAGTACTAACTGAGTAGATTATGTGTCCAACATCATCAATAGTACTAACTGAGTAGACTATGTGTCATCAATAGTACTAACTGAGTAGATTATGTGTCCAACATCATCAATAGTACTAACTGAGTAGACTATGTGTTATATATCACTGCTTACACCAACAGATCATACTATGTGTCATCAATAGTTCTAACTGAGTAGACTATGTGTTATATATCACTGCTTACACCAACATGTCATACTATGTGTCATCAATAGTACTAACTGAGGAGACTATGTGTTATATATCACTGCTTACACCAACAGGTCATACTATGTGTCATCAATAGTACTAACTGAGTAGATTATGTGTCCAACATCATCAATAGTACTAACTGAGTAGACTATGTGTCATCAATAGTACTAACTGAGTAGATTATGTGTCCAACATCATCAATAGTACTAACTGAGTAGACTATGTGTTATATATCACTGCTTACACCAACAGATCATACTATGTGTCATCAATAGTTCTAACTGAGTAGACTATGTGTTATATATCACTGCTTACACCAACATGTCATACTATGTGTCATCAATAGTACTAACTGAGGAGACTATGTGTTATATATCACTGCTTACACCAACAGGTCATACTATGTGTCATCAATAGTACTAACTGAGTAGACTATGTGTCATCAATAGTACTAACTGAGTAGATTGTGTGTCCAACATCATCAATAGTACTAACTGGGTAGACTATGTCTTATATATCACTGCTTACATCAATATGGCATACTATGTGTCATCAATAGTACTAACTTAGTAGTCTATGTGTTATATATCACTGCTTAAATCAACATGTCATACTATGTGTCATCAATAGTACTAACTGAGAAGACTATGTGTTATATATCACTGCTTACACCAACAGGTCATACTATGTGCCATCAATAGTACTAACTGAGTAGACTATGTATCATATATCACTGCTTACACCAACAGGTCATACTATGTATCATCAATAGTACTAACTGACTAGACTATGTGTTATATATCACTGCTTACACCAACATGTCATACTATGTGTCATCAATAGTACTAACTCAGTAGACTATGTGTCATATATCACCGCTTACACCAACAGGTCATACTATGTGTCATCAATAGTACTAACTGAGTAGACTATGTGTCATATATCACTGCTTACACCAACAGGTCATACTATGTGTCATCAATAGCACTAACTGAGTAAATTAAGTGCCATAGATCACCACTTACACCAATAGGTCATACTATGTGTCATCAATAGCACTAACTGAGTAGACTATGTGTCATATATCACTGCTTACACCAACAAGTCATACTATGTGTCATCAATAGCACTAACTGAGTAGACTATGTGTCATATATCACTGCTTACACCAACAGGTCATACTATGTGTCATCAATAGCAGAAACTGAGTAGACTATGTGTCATATATCACCGCTTACACCAACAGGTCATACTATGTGTCATCAATAGCAGAAACTGAGTAGACTATGTGTCATATATCCCCGCTTACACCAACAGGTCATACTATGTGTCATCAATAGTACTAACTGAGTAGAGTATGTGTCATATATCACTGCTTACACCAACAGGTCATACTATGTGTCATCAATAGTACTAACTGAGTAGATTATGTGTCATATATCACTGCTTACACCAACAGGTCATACTATGTGTCATCAATAGTACTAACTGAGTAGACTATGTGTCATATATCACTGCTTACACCAACAGGTCATACTATGTGTCATCAATAGTACTCACTGAGAAGACTATGTATCATATATCACTGCTTACACCAATAGGTCATACTATGTTTCATCAATAGTACTAACTGAGTAGATTATGTGTCATATATCACACCTTACACCAACAGGTCATACTATGTGTCATCAATAGTACTAACTGAGTAGATTATGTGTCCTACATCATCAATAGTACTAACTGAGTAGACGGTGTGTCATCAATAGTACTAACTGAGTAGATTATGTGTCCAACATCATCAATAGTACTAACTGAGTAGACTATGTGTTATATATCACTGCTTACACCAACAGATCATACTATGTGTCATCAATAGTACTAACTGAGTAGACTATATGTTATATATCACTGCTTACACCAACATGTCATACTATGTGTCATCAATAGTACTCACTGAGTAGACTATGTGTCATCAATAGTACTAACTGAGTAGATTATGTGTCCAACATCATCAATAGTACTAACTGAGTAGATTATGTGTTATATATCACTGCTTACACCAACATATCATACTATGTGTCATCAATAGTACTAACTGAGTAGACTATGTGTTATATATCACTGCTTAAACCAACATGTCATACTATGTGTCATCAATGGTACTAACTGAGTAGACTATGTATCAAATATCACTGCTTACACCAATAGGTCATACTATGTATCATCAATAGTACTAACTGACTAGACTAAGTGTTATATATCACTGCTTACACCAACATGTCATACTATGTGTCATCAATAGTACTAACTGAGTAGACTATGTGTCATATATCACTGCTTACACCAACAGGTCATACTATGTGTCATCAATAGTACTAACTGAGTAGACTATGTGTCATATATCACTGCTTACACCAATAGGTCATACTATGTGTCATCAATAGCACTAACTGAGTACACTATGTGTCATATATCACTGCTTACACCAACAAGTCATACTATGTGTCATCAATAGCACTAACTGAGTAGACTATATGTCATATATCACTGCTTACACCAACAGGTCATACTATGTGTCATCAATAGCAGAAACTGAGTAGACTATATGTCATATATCACCGCTTACACCAACAGGTCATACTATGTGTCATCAATAGTACTAACTGAGTACACTATGTGTCATATATCACCGCTTACACCAACAGGTCATACTATGTGTCATCAATAGTACTAACTGAGTAGATTATGTGTCATATATCACTGCTTACACCAACAGGTCATACTATGTATCATCAATATTACTAACTGAGTAGACTATGTGTCATATATCACTGCTTACACCAACAGGTCATACTATGTGTCATCAATGGTACTAACCGAGTAGACTATGTGTCATATCCCCGCTTACACCAACAGGTCATAATATGTGTCATCAATAGTACTAACTAGTAGATTGTGTTCAACATCATCAATAGTACTAACTGAGTAGACTATTTGTCATATATCACTGCTTACACCAACAGGTCATACTATGTGTCATCAATAGTACTAACTGAGTAGACTATGTGTCATATATCACTGCGTACACCTACAGGTCATACTATGTGTCATCAATAGTACTCACTGAGAAGACTATGTGTCATATATCACCGCTTACACCAATAGGTCATACTATGTGTCATCAATAGTACTAACTGGTAGACTATGTGTCATGTATCACTGCTTACACCAACAGGTAATACTATATGTCATCAATAGTACTAACTGAGTAGAGTATGTGTCATATATCACCTCTTACACCAAGAGGTCATACTATGTGTCATCAATAGTACTAACTGAGTAGACTATGTGTCATATATCACCGCTTACACCAACAGGTCATACTATGTGTCATCAATAGTACTAACTGAGTAGATTATGTGTCATATATCACTGCTTACACCAACAGGTCATACTATGTGTCATCAATAGTACTAACTGAGTAGACTATGTGTCATATATCACTGCTTACACCAACAGGTCATACTATGTGTCATCAATAGCACTAACTGAGTAAATTAAGTGCCATAGATCACCACTTATACCAATAGGTCATACTATGTGTCATCAATAGCACTAACTGAGTAGATTATGTGTCATATATCACTGCTTACACCAACATGTCATACTATGTGTCATCAATAGTACTAACTGAGTTGACTATGTGTCATATATCACCGCTTACACCAACAGGTCATACTATGTGTCATCAATAGTACTAACTGAGTAGTTTATGTGTTATATATCACTGCTTACACCAACGTGTCATACTATGTGTCATCAATAGTACTAACTGAGAAAACTATGTGTTATATATCACTGCTTACACCAACAGGTCATACTATGTGTCATCAATAGTACTAACTGAGTAGACTATGTATCATATATCACTGCTTACACCAACAGGTCATACTATGTATCATCAATAGTACTAACTGACTAGACTATGTGTTATATATCACTGCTTACACCAACATGTCATACTATGTGTCATCAATAGTACTAACTCAGTAGACTATGTGTCATATATCACCGCTTATACCAACAGGTCATACTATGTGTCATCAATAGTACTAACAGTAGATTATGTGTCCAACATCATCAATAGTACTAACTGAGTAGACTATGTGTCATCAATAGTACTAACTGAGTAGATTGTGTGTCCAACATCATCAATAGTACTAACTGAGTAGACTATGTGTTATATATCACTGCTTGCATCAATATGTCATACTATGTGTCATCAATAGTACTAACTGAGTAGTCTATGTGTTATATATCACTGCTTACACCAACAGGTCATACTATGTGTCATCAATAGTACTAACTGAGTAGACTATGTGTCATATATCACTGCTTACTCCAACAGGTCATACTATGTGTCATCAATAGTACTCACTGAGAAGACTATGTGTCATATATCACTGCTTACACCAATAGGTCATACTATGTGTCATCAATAGTACTAACTGAGTAGATTATGTGTCCAACATCATCAATAGTACTAACTGAGTAGACTATGTGTCATCAATAGTACTAACTGAGTAGATTATGTGTCCAACATCATCAATAGTACTAACTGAGTAGACTATGTGTTATATATCACTGCTTACACCAACAGATCATACTATGTGTCATCAATAGTACTAACTGAGTAGACTATGTGTTATATATCACTGCTTACACCAACATGTCATACTATGTGTCATCAATAGTACTAACTCAGTAGACTATGTGTCATATATCACCGCTTACACCAACAGGTCATACTATGTGTCATCAATAGTACTAACAGTAGATTATGTGTCCAACATCATCAATAGTACTAACTGAGTAGACTATGTGTCATCAATAGTACTAACTGAGTAGATTGTGTGTCCAACATCATCAATAGTACTAACTGAGTAGACTATGTGTTATATATCACTGCTTGCATCAATATGTCATACTATGTGTCATCAATAGTACTAACTGAGTAGTCTATGTGTTATATATCACTGCTTACACCAACAGGTCATACTATGTGTCATCAATAGTACTAACTGAGTAGACTATGTGTCATATATCACTGCTTACTCCAACAGGTCATACTATGTGTCATCAATAGTACTCACTGAGAAGACTATGTGTCATATATCACTGCTTACACCAATAGGTCATACTATGTGTCATCAATAGTACTAACTGAGTAGATTATGTGTCCAACATCATCAATAGTACTAACTGAGTAGACTATGTGTCATCAATAGTACTAACTGAGTAGTCTATGTGTTATATATCACTGCTTACACAAACAGGTCATACTATGTGTCATCAATAGTACTCACTGAGAAGACTATGTGTCATATATCACTGCTTACACCAATAGGTCATACTATGTGTCATCAATAGTACTAACTGAGTAGATTATGTGTCCAACATCATCAATAGTACTAACTGAGTAGACTATGTGTCATCAATAGTACTAACTGAGTAGATTATGTGTCCAACATCATCAATAGTACTAACTGAGTAGACTATGTGTTATATATCACTGCTTACACCAACAGATCATACTATGTGTCATCAATAGTACTAACTGAGTAGACTATGTGTTATATATCACTGCTTACACCAACATGTCATACTATGTGTCATCAATAGTACTAACTGAGAAGACTATGTGTTATATATCACTGCTTACACCAACAGGTCATACTATGTGTCATCAATAGTACTAACTGAGTAGATTATGTGTCCAACATCATCAATAGTACTAACTGAGTAGACTATGTGTCATCAATTGTACTAACTGAGTAGATTGTGTGTCCAACATCATCAATAGTACTAACTGAGTAGACTATGTGTTATATATTACTGCTTACATCAATATGTCATACTATGTGTCATCAATAGTACTAACTGAGTAGTCTATGTGTTATATATCACTGCTTAAATCAACATGTCATTCTATGTGTCATCAATAGTACTAACTGAGTAGACTATGTGTTATATATCACTGCTTACACCAACAGGTCATACTATGTGTCATTAATAGTACTCACTGAGGAGACTATGTGTCATATATCACTGCTTACTCCAACATGTCATACTATGTGTCATCAATAGTACTTACTGAGAAGACTATGTGTCATATATCACTGCTTACACCAATAGATCATACTATGTGTCATCAATAGTACTAACTGAGTAGACTATGTGTCATATATCACTGCTTACTCCAACAGGTCATACTATGTGTCATCAATAGTACTCACTGAGAAGACTATGTGTCATATATCACTGCTTACACCAATAGGTCATACTATGTGTCATCAATAGTACTAACTGAGTAGATTATGTGTCCAACATCATCAATAGTACTAACTGAGTAGACTATGTGTCATCAATAGTACTAACTGAGTAGATTATGTGTCCAACATCATCAATAGTACTAACTGAGTAGACTATGTGTTATATATCACTGCTTACACCAACAGATCATAGTATGTGTCATCAATAGTACTAACTGAGTAGACTATGTGTTATATATCACTGCTTACACCAACATGTCATACTATGTGTCATCAATAGTACTAACAGAGAAGACTATGTGTTATATATCACTGCTTACACCAACAGGTCATACTATATGTCATCAATAGTACTAACTGAGTAGATTATGTGTCCAACATCATCAATAGTACTAACTGAGTAGACTATGTGTTATATATCACTGCTTACACCAACAGGTCACACTATGTGTCATCAATAGTACTAACTGAGAAGACTATGTATCATATATCACTGCTTACACCAACAGGTCATACTATGTATCATCAATAGTACTAACTGACTAGACTATGTGTTATATATCACTGCTTACACCAACATGTCATACTATGTGTCATCAATAGTAGAAACTGAGAAGACTATGTGTCATATATCACTGCTTACACCAACAGGTCATACTATGTGTCATCAATAGTAGAAACTGAGAAGACTATGTGTCATATGTCACCGCTTACACCAACAGGTCATACTATGTGTCATCAATAGTACTAACTGAGTAGACTATGTGTCATATATCACTGCTTACACCAACAGGTCATACTATGTGTCATCAATAGTACTAACAGAGTAGACTATGTGTCATATATCACCGCTTACACCAACAGGTCATACTATGTGTCATCAATAGTACTAACTGAGTAGACTATGTGTTATATATCACTGCTTACACCAACAGGTCACACTATGTGTCATCAATAGCACTAACTGAGTAAATTAAGTGCCATAGATCACCACTTATACCAATAGGTCATACTATGTGTCATCAATAGCACTAACTGAGTAGACTATGTGTCATATATCACTGCTTACACCAACAAGTCATACTATGTGTCATCAATAGCACTAACTGAGTAGACTATGTGTCATATATCACTGCTTACACCAACAGGTCATACTATGTGTCATCAATAGTAGAAACTGAGAAGACTATGTGTCATATGTCACCGCTTACACCAACAGGTCATACTATGTGTCATCAATAGTACTAACTGAGTAGACTATGTGTCATATATCACTGCTTACACCAACAGGTCATACTATGTGTCATCAATAGTACTAACTGAGTAGATTATGTGTCATATATCACTGCTTACACCAACAGGTCATACTATGTGTCATCAATAGTACTAACAGAGTAGACTATGTGTCATATATCACCGCTTACACCAACAGGTCATACTATGTGTCATCAATAGTACTAACTGAGTAGATTATGTGTCCAACATCATCAATAGTACTAACTGAGTAGACTATGTGTCATATATCACTGCTTACTCCAACAGGTCATACTATGTGTCATCAATAGTACTCACTGAGAAGACTATGTGTCATATATCACTGCTTACACCAATAGGTCATACTATGTGTCATCAATAGTACTAACTGAGTAGATTATGTGACCAACATCATCAATAGTACTAACTGAGTAGACTATGTGTGATCAATAGTACTAACTGAGTAGATTATGTGTCCAACATCATCAATAGTACTAACTGAGTAGACTATGTGTTATATATCACTGCTTACACCAACAGATCATACTATGTGTCATCAATAGTACTTACTGAGTAGACTATGTGTTATATATCACTGCTTACACCAACATGTCATACTATGTGTCATCAATAGTACTAACTGAGTAGATTATGTGTTATATATCACTGCTTACACCAACAGGTCATACTATGTGTCATCAATAGTACTAACTGAGTAGATTATGTGTCCAACATCATCAATAGTACTAACTGAGTAGACTATGTGTTATATATCACTGCTTACACCAAAATGTCATACTATGTGTCATCAATAGTACTAACTGAGTAGACTATGTATCATATATCACTGCTTACACCAACAGGTCATACTATGTATCATCAATAGTACTAACTGACTAGACTATGTGTTATATATCACTGCTTACACCAACATGTCATACTATGTGTCATCAATAGTACTAACTCAGTACACTATGTGTCATATATCACTGCTTACACCAACAGGTCATACTATGTGTCATCAATAGTACTAACTGAGTAGACTATGTGTCATATATCACTGCTTACACCAACAGGTCATACTATGTGTCATCAATAGTACTAACTGAGTAGATTATGTGTCATATATCACTGCTTACACCAACATGTCATACTATGTGTCATCAATAGTACTAACTGAGTAGACTATGTGTCATATATCACTTCTTACACCAACAGGTCATACTATGTGTCATCAATGGTACTAACTGAGTAGACTATGTGTCATATCCCCGATTACACCAACAGGTCATACTATGTGTCATCAATAGTACTAACTGAGTAGATTATGTGTCCAACATCATCAATAGTACTAACTGAGTAGACTATGTGTCATATATCACTGCTTACACCAACAGGTCATACTATGTGTCATCAATAGTACTAACTGAGTAGACTATGTGTGATATATCAGTGCATAAACCTACAGGTCATACTATGTGTCATCAATAGTACTCATTGAGAAGACTGTGTCATATATCACCGCTTACACCAATAAGTCATACTATGTGTTATCAATAGTACTAACTGAGTAGACTATGTGTCATATATCACTGCTTACACCAACAGGTCATACTATGTGTCATCAATGATACTAACTGAGTAGACTATGTGTCATATATCACTGCGTACACCTACAGATCATACTATGTGTCATCAATAGTACTCACTGAGAAGACTATGTGTCATATATCACCGCTTACACCAATAGGTCATACTATGTGTCATCAATAGTACTAACTGAGTAGACTATGTGTCATGTATCACTGCTTACACCAACAGGTAATTCTATATGTCATCAATAGTACTAACTGAGTAGATTATGTGTCATACATCACTGCTTACACCAACTGGTCATACTATGTGTCATCAATGGTACTAACTGAGTAGATTGTGTCATATATCACCTCTTACACCAAGAGGTCATACTATGTGTCATCAATAGTACTAACTGAGTAGACTATGTATCATATATCACCGCTTACACCAACAGGTCATACTATATCTCATCAATAGTACTAACTGAGTAGATTATGTGTCATATATCACTGCTTACACCAACAGGTCATACAATGTGTCATCAATAGTACTAACTGAGTAGACTATGTGTCATATATCACTGCTTACACCAACAGGTCATACTATGTGTCATCAATAGTACTAACTGAGTAGACTATGTGTCATATATCA
This sequence comes from Bathymodiolus septemdierum, assembly GCA_963383655.1. Classification (NCBI taxonomy): domain Eukaryota; kingdom Metazoa; phylum Mollusca; class Bivalvia; order Mytilida; family Modiolidae; genus Bathymodiolus; species Bathymodiolus septemdierum. Next base: position 647,749 of record OY726530.1, read on the forward strand.
CTGCTTACACCAACAGGTCATACTATGTGTCATCAATAGTACTAACAGTAGATTATGTGTCCAACATCATCAATAGTACTAACTGAGTAGACTATGTGTCATCAATAGTACTAACTGAGTAGATTGTGTGTCCAACATCATCAATAGTACTAACTGAGTAGACTATGTGTTATATATCACTGCTTACATCAATATGTCATACTATGTGTCATCAATAGTACTAACTGAGTAGACTATGTGTTATATATCACTGCTTACATCAATATGTCATACTATGTGTCATCAATAGTACTAACTGAGTAGACTATGTGTTATATATCACTGCTTACATCAACATGTCATACTATGTGTCATCAATAGTACTAACTGAGTAGACTATGTGTTATATATCACTGCTTACACCAACAGGTCATACTATGTGTCATCAATAGTACTCACTGAGAAGACTATGTGTCATATGTCACTGCTTACTCCAACAGGTCATACTAAGTGTCATCAATAGTACTCACCGAGAAGACTATGTGTCATATATCACTGCTTACACCAATAGGTCATACTATGTGTCATCAATAGTACTAACAGAGTAGACTATGTGTCATATATCACTGCTTACTCCAGCAGGTCATAATATGTGTCATCAATAGTACTCACAGAGAAGACTATGTGTCATATGTCACTGCTTACTCCAACAGGTCATACTAAGTGTCATCAATAGTACTCACCGAGAAGACTATGTGTCATATATCACTGCTTACACCAATAGGTCATACTATGTGTCATCAATAGTACTAACTGAGTAGATTATGTGTCATATATCACTGCTTACACCAACAGGTCATACTATGTGTCATCAATAGTACTAACTGAGTAGATTATGTGTCCAACATCATCAATAGTACTATCTGAGTAGACTATGTGTCATCAATAGTACTAACTGAGTAGATTATGTGTCCAACATCATCAATAGTACTAACTGAGTAGACTATGTGTTATATATCACTGCTTACACCAACAGATCATACTATGTGTCATCAATAGTACTAACTGAGTAGACTATGTGTTATATATCACTGCTTACACCAACATGTCATACTATGTGTCATCAATAGTACTAACTGAGAAGACTATGTGTTATATATCACTGCTTACACCAACAGGTCATACTATATGTCATCAATAGTACTAACTGAGTAGATTATGTGTACAACATCATCAATAGTACTAACTGAGTAGACTATGTGTTATATATCACTGCTTACACCAACAGGTCACACTATGTGTCATCAATAGTACTAACTGAGTAGACTATGTATCATATATCACTGCTTACACCAACAGGTCATACTATGTATCATCAATAGTACTAACTGACTAGACTATGTGTTATATATCACTGCTTACACCAACATGTCATACTATGTGTCATCAATAGTACTAACTCAGTAGACTATGTGCCATATATCACTGCTTACACCAACAGGTCATACTATGTGTCATCAATAGCACTAACTGAGTAAATTAAGTGCCATAGATCACCACTTATACCAATAGGTCATACTATGTGTCATCAATAGCACTAACTGAGTAGACTATGTGTCATATATCACTGCTTACACCAACAAGTCATACTATGTGTCATCAATAGCACTAACTGAGTAGACTATGTGTCATATATCACTGCTTACACCAACAGGTCATACTATGTGTCATCAATAGTAGAAACTGAGAAGACTATGTGTCATATGTCACCGCTTACACCAACAGGTCATACTATGTGTCATCAATAGTACTAACTGAGTAGACTATGTGTCATATATCACTGCTTACACCAACAGGTCATACTATGTGTCATCAATAGTACTAACTGAGTAGATTATGTGTCATATATCACTGCTTACACCAACAGGTCATACTATGTGTCATCAATAGTACTAACAGAGTAGACTATGTGTCATATATCACCGCTTACACCAACAGGTCATACTATGTGTCATCAATAGTACTAACTGAGTAGATTATGTGTCCAACATCATCAATAATACTAACTGAGTAGACTATGTGTCATATATCACTGCTTACTCCAACAGGTCATACTATGTGTCATCAATAGTACTCACTGAGAAGACTATGTGTCATATATCACAGCTTACACCAATAGGTCATACTATGTGTCATCAATAGTACTAACTGAGTAGATTATGTGTCCAACATCATCAATAGTACTAACTGAGTAGACTATGTGTGATCAATAGTACTAACTGAGTAGATTATGTGTCCAACATCATCAATAGTACTAACTGAGTAGACTATGTGTTATATATCACTGCTTACACCAACAGATCATACTATGTGTCATCAATAGTAATTACTGAGTAGACTATGTGTTATATATCACTGCTTACACCAACATGTCATACTATGTGTCATCAATAGTACTAACTGAGTAGATTATGTGTTATATATCACTGCTTACACCAACAGGTCATGCTATGTGTCATCACTAGTACTAACTGAGTAGATTATGTGTCCAACATCATCAATAGTACTAACTGAGTAGAATATGTGTTATATATCACTGCTTACACCAAAATGTCATACTATGTGTCATCAATAGTACTAACTGAGTAGACTATGTATCATATATCACTGCTTACACCAACAGGTCATACTATGTATCATCAATAGTACTAACTGACTAGACTATGTGTTATATATCACTGCTTACACCAACATGTCATACTATGTGTCATCAATAGTACTAACTCAGTACACTATGTGTCATATATCACTGCTTACACCAACATGTCATACTATGTGTCATCAATAGTACTAACTGAGTAGACTATGTGTCATATATCACTGCTTACACCAACAGGTCATACTATGTGTCATCAATAGTACTAACTGAGTAGATTATGTGTCATATATCACTGCTTACACCAACATGTCATACTATGTGTCATCAATAGTACTAACTGAGTAGACTATGTGTCATATATCACTTCTTACACCAACAGGTCATACTATGTGTCATCAATGGTACTAACTGAGTAGACTATGTGTCATATCCCCGATTACAGCAACAGGTCATACTATGTGTCATCAATAGTACTAACTGAGTAGATTATGTGTCCAACATCATCAATAGTACTAACTGAGTAGACTATGTGTCATATATCACTGCTTACACCAACAGGTCATACTATGTGTCATCAATAGTACTAACTGAGTAGACTATGTGTCATATATCAGTGCATAAACCTACAGGTCATACTATGTGTCATCAATAGTACTCACTGAGAAGACTGGGTCATATATCACCGCTTACACCAATAAGTCATACTATGTGTTATCAATAGTACTAACTGAGTAGACTATGTGTCATATATCACTGCTTACACCAACAGGTCATACTATGTGTCATCAATAATACTAACTGAGTAGACTATGTGTCATATATCACTGCGTACACCTACAGATCATACTATGTGTCATCAATAGTACTCACTGAGAAGACTATGTGTCATATATCACCGCTTACACCAATAGGTCATACTATGTGTCATCAATAGTACTAACTGAGTAGACTATGTGTCATGTATCACTGCTTACACCAACAGGTAATTCTATATGTCATCAATAGTACTAACTGAGTAGATTATGTGTCATACATCACTGCTTACACCAACTGGTCATACTATGTGTCATCAATGGTACTAACTGAGTAGACTGTGTCATATATCACCTCTTACACCAAGAGGTCATACTATGTGTCATCAATAGTACTAACTGAGTAGACTATGTATCATATATCACCGCTTACACCAACAGGTCATACTATATCTCATCAATAGTACTAACTGAGTAGATTATGTGTCATATATCACTGCTTACACCAACAGGTCATACAATGTGTCATCAATAGTACTAACTGAGTAGACTATGTGTCATATATCACTGCTTACACCAACAGGTCATACTATGTGTCATCAATAGTACTAACTGAGTAGACTATGTGTCATATATCACTGCTTACAATAACAGGTCATACTATGTGTCATCAATAGTACTAACTGTAGATTATGTGTCCAACATCATCAATAGTACTAACTGAGTAGACTATGTGTCATCAATAGTACTAACTGAGTAGATTGTGTGTCCAACATCATCAATAGTACTAACTGAGTAGACTATGTGTTATATATCAATGCTTACATCAATATGTCATACTATGTGTCATCAATAGTACTAACTGAGTAGACTATGTGTTATATATCACTGCTTACATCAACATGTCATACTATGTGTCATCAATAGTACTAACTGAGTAGACTATGTGTTATATATCACTGCTTACACCAACAGGTCATACTATGTGTCATCAATAGTACTCACTGAGAAGACTATGTGTCATATGTCACTGCTTACTCCAACAGGTCATACTAAGTGTCATCAATAGTACTCACTGAGAAGACTATGTGTCATATATCACTGCTTACACCAATAGGTCATACTATGTGTCATCAATAGTACTAACAGAGTAGACTATGTGTCATATATCACTGCTTACTCCAGCAGGTCATAATATGTGTCATCAATAGTACTCACAGAGAAGACTATGTGTCATATATCACTGCTTACACCAATAGGTCATACTATGTGTCATCAATAGTACTAACTGAGTAGATTATGTGTCATATATCACTGCTTACACCAACAGGTCATACTATGTGTCATCAATAGTACTAACTGAGTAGATTATGTGTCCAACATCATCAATAGTACTAACTGAGTAGACTATGTGTCATCAATAGTACTAACTGAGTAGATTATGTGTCCAACATCATCAATAGTACTAACTGAGTAGACTATGTGTTATATATCACTGCTTACACCAACAGATCATACTATGTGTCATCAATAGTACTAACTGAGTAGACTATGTGTTATATATCACTGCTTACACCAACATGTCATACTATGTGTCATCAATAGTACTAACTGAGAAGACTATGTGTTATATATCACTGCTTACACCAACAGGTCATACTATGTGTCATCAATAGTACTAACTGAGTAGATTATGTGTCCAACATCATCAATAGTACTAACTGAGTAGACTATGTGTTATATATCACTGCTTACACCAACATTTCATACTATGTGTCATCAATAGTACTAACTGAGTAGACTATGTGTTATATATCACTACTTACACCAACATGTCATACTATGTGTCATCAATAGTACTAACTGAGTAGACTATGTATCATATATCACTGCTTACACCAACAGGTCATACTATGTATCATCAATAGTACTAACTGACTAGACTATGTGTTATATATCACTGCTTACACCAACATGTCATACTATGTGTCATCAATAGTACTAACTGAGTAGATTATGTGTCATATCTCACTGCTTACACCAACAGGTCATACTATGTGTCATCAATAGTACTAACTGAGTAGACTATGTGTCATATATCACTGCTTACACCAACAGGTCATACTATGTGTCATTAATGGTACTAACTGAGTAGACTATGTGTCATATCCCCGATTACACCAACAGGTCATACTATGTGTCATCAATAGTACTAACTGAGTAGATTATGTGTCCAACATCATCAATAGTACTAACTGAGTAGACTATGTGTCATATATCACTGCTTACACCAACAGGTCATACTATGTGTCATCAATAGTACTAACTGAGTAGATTATGTGTCCAACATCATCAATAGTACTAACTGAGTAGACTATGTGTCATATATCACTGCTTACACCAACAGGTCATACTATGTGTCATCAATAGTACTCACTGAGAAGACTGTGTCATATATCACCGCTTACACCAATAGGTCATACTATGTGTTTTCAATAGTACTAACTGAGTAGACTATGTGTCATATATCACTGCTTACACCAACAGGTCATACTTTGTGTCATCAATAGTACTAATTGAGTAGACTATGTGTCATATATCACTGCGTACACCTACAGGTCATACTATGTGTCATCAATAGTACTCACTGAGAAGACTATGTGTCATATATCACTGCTTACACCAATAGGTCATACTATGTGTCATCAATAGTACTAACTGAGTAGACTATGTGTCATGTATCACTGCTTACACCAACAGGTAATACTATATGTCATCAATAGTACTAACTGAGTAGATTATGTGTCATATATCACTGCTTACACCAACTGGTCATACTATATGTCATCAATAGTACTAACTGAGTAGACTGTGTCATATATCACCTCTTACACCAAGAGGTCATACTATGTGTCATCAATAGTACTAACTGAGTAGACTATGTGTCATATATCACGCTTACACCAACAGGTCATACTATGTGTCATCAATAGTACTAACTGAGTAGATTATGTGTCATATATCACTGCTTACACCAACAGGTCATACTATGTGTCATCAATAGTACTAACTGAGTAGACTATGTGTCATATATCACTGCTTACACCAACAGGTCATACTATGTGTCATCAATAGTACTAACTGAGTAGACTATGTGTCATATATCACTGCTTACACCAACAGGTCATACTATGTGTCATCAATAGTACTAACAGTAGATTATGTGTTCAACATCATCAATAGTACTAACTGAGTAGACTATGTGTCATCAATAGTACTAACTGAGTAGATTGTGTGTCCAACATCATCAATAGTACTAACTGAGTAGATTGTGTTTCCAACATCATCAATAGTACTAACTGAGTAGACTATGTGCTATATATCACTGCTTCCATCAATATGTCATACTATGTGTCATCAATAGTACTAACTGAGTAGACTATGTGTTATATATCACTGCTTACATCAACATGTCATACTATGTGTCATCAATAGTACTAACTGAGTAGACTATGTGTTATATATCACTGCTTACACCAACAGGTCATACTATGTGTCATCAATAGTACTCACTGAGAAGACTATGTGTCATATATCACTGCTTACTCCAACAGGTCATACTATGTGTCATCAACAGTACTCACTGAGAAGACTATGTGTCATATATCACTGCTTACACCAATAGGTCATACTATGTGTCATCAATAGTACTAACTGAGTAGACTATGTGTCATATATCACTGCTTACTCCAACAGGTCATACTATGTGTCATCAATAGTACTCACTGCGAAGACTATGTGTCATATATCACTGCTTACACCAATAGGTCATACTATGTGTCATCAATAGTACTAACTGAGTAGATTATGTGTCATATATCACTGCTTACACCAACAGGTCATACTATGTGTCATCAATAGTACTAACTCAGTAGATTATGTGTCCAACATCATCAATAGTACTAACTGAGTAGACTATGTGTCATCAATAGTACTAACTGAGTATATTATGTGTCCAACATCATCAATAGTACTAACTGAGTAGAATATGTGTTATATATCACTGCTTACACCAACAGATCATACTATGTGTCATCAATAGTACTAACTGAGTAGACTATGTGTTATATATCACTGATTACACCAACATGTCATACTATGTGTCATCAATAGTACTAACTGAGAAGACTATGTGTTACATATCACTGCTTACACCAACAGGTCATACTATGTGTCATCAATAGTACTAACTGAGTAGATTATGTGTCCAACATCATCAATAGTACTAACTGAGTAGACTATGTCTTATATATCACTGCTTACACCAACAGGTCATACTATGTGTCATCAATAGTACTCACTGAGAAGACTATGTGTCATATATCACTGCTTACACCAACATGTCATACTATGTGTCATCAATAGTACTAACTGAGTAGATTATGTGTCATATCTCACTGCTTACACCAACAGGTCATACTATGTGTCATCAATAGTACTAACTGAGTAGACTATGTGTCATATATCACTGCTTACACCAACAGGTCATACTATGTGTCATTAATGGTACTAACTGAGTAGACTATGTGTCATATCCCCGATTACACCAACAGGTCATACTATGTGTCATCAATAGTACTAACTGAGTAGATTATGTGTCCAACATCATCAATAGTACTAACTGAGTAGACTATGTGTCATATATCACTGCTTACACCAACAGGTCATACTATGTGTCATCAATAGTACTAACTGAGTAGATTATGTGTCCAACATCATCAATAGTACTAACTGAGTAGACTATGTGTCATATATCACTGCTTACACCAACAGGTCATACTATGTGTCATCAATAGTACTCACTGAGAAGACTGTGTCATATATCACCGCTTACACCAATAGGTCATACTATGTGTTTTCAATAGTACTAACTGAGTAGACTATGTGTCATATATCACTGCTTACACCAACAGGTCATACTTTGTGTCATCAATAGTACTAATTGAGTAGACTATGTGTCATATATCACTGCGTACACCTACAGGTCATACTATGTGTCATCAATAGTACTCACTGAGAAGACTATGTGTCATATATCACTGCTTACACCAATAGGTCATACTATGTGTCATCAATAGTACTAACTGAGTAGACTATGTGTCATGTATCACTGCTTACACCAACAGGTAATACTATATGTCATCAATAGTACTAACTGAGTAGATTATGTGTCATATATCACTGCTTACACCAACTGGTCATACTATATGTCATCAATAGTACTAACTGAGTAGACTGTGTCATATATCACCTCTTACACCAAGAGGTCATACTATGTGTCATCAATAGTACTAACTGAGTAGACTATGTGTCATATATCACGCTTACATCAACAGGTCATACTATGTGTCATCAATAGTACTAACTGAGTAGATTATGTGTCATATATCACTGCTTACACCAACAGGTCATACTATGTGTCATCAATAGTACTAACTGAGTAGACTATGTGTCATATATCACTGCTTACACCAACAGGTCATACTATGTGTCATCAATAGTACTAACTGAGTAGACTATGTGTCATATATCACTGCTTACACCAACAGGTCATACTATGTGTCATCAATAGTACTAACAGTAGATTATGTGTTCAACATCATCAATAGTACTAACTGAGTAGACTATGTGTCATCAATAGTACTAACTGAGTAGATTGTGTGTCCAACATCATCAATAGTACTAACTGAGTAGATTGTGTTTCCAACATCATCAATAGTACTAACTGAGTAGACTATGTGCTATATATCACTGCTTCCATCAATATGTCATACTATGTGTCATCAATAGTACTAACTGAGTAGACTATGTGTTATATATCACTGCTTACATCAACATGTCATACTATGTGTCATCAATAGTACTAACTGAGTAGACTATGTGTTATATATCACTGCTTACACCAACAGGTCATACTATGTGTCATCAATAGTACTCACTGAGAAGACTATGTGTCATATATCACTGCTTACTCCAACAGGTCATACTATGTGTCATCAACAGTACTCACTGAGAAGACTATGTGTCATATATCACTGCTTACACCAATAGGTCATACTATGTGTCATCAATAGTACTAACTGAGTAGACTATGTGTCATATATCACTGCTTACTCCAACAGGTCATACTATGTGTCATCAATAGTACTCACTGAGAAGACTATGTGTCATATATCACTGCTTACACCAATAGGTCATACTATGTGTCATCAATAGTACTAACTGAGTAGATTATGTGTCATATATCACTGCTTACACCAACAGGTCATACTATGTGTCATCAATAGTACTAACTCAGTAGATTATGTGTCCAACATCATCAATAGTACTAACTGAGTAGACTATGTGTCATCAATAGTACTAACTGAGTATATTATGTGTCCAACATCATCAATAGTACTAACTGAGTAGACTATGTGTTATATATCACTGCTTACACCAACAGATCATACTATGTGTCATCAATAGTACTAACTGAGTAGACTATGTGTTATATATCACTGATTACACCAACATGTCATACTATGTGTCATCAATAGTACTAACTGAGAAGACTATGTGTTACATATCACTGCTTACACCAATAGGTCATACTATGTGTAATCAATAGTACTAACTGAGTAGATTATGTGTCATATATCACTGCTTACACCAACAGGTCATACTATGTGTCATCAATAGTACTAACTGAGTAGATTATGTGTCCAACATCATCAATAGTACTAACTGAGTAGACTATGTCTTATATATCACTGCTTACACCAACAGGTCATACTATGTGTCATCAATAGTACTCACTGAGAAGACTATGTGTCATATATCACTGCTTACTCCAACAGGTCATACTATGTGTCATCAATAGTACTCACTGAGAAGACTATGTGTCATATATCACTGCTTACACCAATAGGTCATACTATGTGTAATCAATAGTACTAACTGAGTAGATTATGTGTCATATATCACTGCTTACACCAACAGGTCATACTATGTGTCATCAATAGTACTAACTGAGTAGATTATGTGTCCAACATCATCAATAGTACTAACTGAGTAGACTATGTGTTATATATCACTGCTTACACCAACAGATCATACTATGTGTCATCAATAGTACTAACTGAGTAGACTATGTGTTATATATCACTGCTTACACCAACATGTCATACTATGTGTCATCAATAGTACTAACTGAGAAGACTATGTGTTACATATCACCGCTTACACCAACAGGTCATACTATGTGTCATCAATAGTACTAACTGAGTAGATTATGTGTCCAACATCATCAATAGTACTAACTGAGTAGACTATATGTTATATATCACTGCTTACACCAACAGGTCATACTATGTGTCATCAATAGTACTCACTGAGAAGACTATGTGTCATATATCACTGCTTACTCCAACAGGTCATACTATGTGTCATCAATAGTACTAACTGAGTAGATTATGTGTCAGATATCACTGCTTACACCAACAGGTCATACTATGTGTCATCAATAGTACTAACTGAGTAGATTATGTGTTCAACATCATCAATAGTACTAACTGAGTAGACTATGTGTTATATATCACTGTTTACACCAACAGATCATATTATGTGTCATCAATAGTACTAACTGAGAAGATTATGTGTTATATATCACTGCTTACACCAACAGGTCATACTATGTGTCATCAATAGTACTAACTGAGTTGACTATGTGTCATATATCACTGCTTACACCAACAGGTCATACTATGTGTCATCAATGGTACTAACTGAGTAGACTATGTGTCATATCCCCGCTTACACCAACAAGTCATACTATGTGTCATCAATAGCACTAACTGAGTAGACTATGTGTCATATATCACTGCTTACACCAACAGGTCATACTATGTGTCATCAATAGCAGAAACTGAGTAGACTATGTGTCATATATCACCTCTTACACCAACAGGTCATACTATGTGTCATCAATAGTACTAACTGAGTACACTATGTGTCATATATCACCGCTTACACCATCAGGTCATACTATGTGTCATCAATAGTACTAACTGAGTAGATTATGTGTCATATATCACTGCATACACCAACAGGTCATACTATGTGTCATCAATAGTACTAACTGAGTAGACTATGTGTTATATATCACTGCTTACACCAACATGTCATACTATGTGTCATCAATTGTACTAACTGAGTAGACTATGTATCATATATCACTGCTTACACCAACAGGTCATACTATGCATCATCAATAGTACTAACTGACTAGACTATGTGTTATATATCACTGCTTACACCAACAGGTCATACTATGTGTCATCAATAACACTAACTGAGTAAATTAAGTGCCATAGATCACCACTTACACCAATATGTCATACTATGTGTCATCAATAGCACTAACTGAGTAGACTATGTGTCATATATCACTGCTTACACCAACAAGTTATACTATGTGTCATCAATAGCACTAACTGAGTAGACTATGTGTCATATATCACTGCTTGCACCATCATGTCATACTATGTGTCATCAATAGCAGAAACTGAGTAGACTATGTGTCATATGTCACCGCTTACACCAACAGGTCATACTATGTGTCATCAATAGTACTAACTGAGTAGACTATGTGTCATATATTACCGCTTACACCAACAGGTCATACTATGTGTCATCAATAGTACTAACTGAGTAGATTATGTGTCATATATCACCTCTTACACCAATAGGTCATACTATGTGTCATCAATAGTACTAACTGAGTAGACTATGTGTCATATATCACTGCTTACACCAACAGGTCATACTATGTGTCATCAATGGTACTAACTAAGTAGACTATGTGTCATATCCCCGCTTACACCAACAGGTCATACTATGTGTTATCAATAGTACTAACTGAGTAGATTATGTGTCCAACATCATCAATAGTACTAACTGAGTAGACTATATGTCATATATCACTGCTTACACCAACAGGTCATACTATGTGTCATCAATAGTACTCACTGAGAAGACTGTGTCATATATCACCGCTTACACCAATAGGTCATACTATGTGTTATCACTAGTACTAACTGAGTAGACTAAGTGTCATCAATAGTACTAACTGCGTAGATTATGTGTCTAACATCATCAATAGTACTAACTGAGTAGACTATGTGTTATATATCACTGCTTACATCAACATGTCATACTATGTGTCATCAATAGTACTCACTGAGAAGACTATGTGTCATATATCACTGCTTACACCAATAGGTCATACTATGTGTCATCAATAGTACTAACTGAGGAGACTATGTGTCATATATCACTGCTTACACCAACAGGTCATACTATGTGTCAACAATAGTACTAACTGAGTAGACTGTGTGTCATATATCACTGCTTACACCAACATGTCATACTATGTGTCATCAATAGTACTAACTGAGAAGACTATGTGTTATATATCACTGCTTACACCAACAGGTCATACTATGTGTCATCAATAGTACTAACTGAGTAGATTATGCGTCCAACATCATCAATAGTACTAACTGAGTAGACTATGTGTTATATATCACTGCTTACCCCAACATGTCATACTATGTGTCATCAATAGTACTAACTGAGTAGACTATGTATCATTTATCACTGCTTACACCAACAGGTCATACTATGTATCATCAATAGTACTAACTGACTAGACTATGTGTTATATATCACTGCTTACACCAACATGTCATACTATGTGTCATCAATAGTACTAACTCAGTAGACTGTGTCATATATCACCGCTTACACCAACAGGTCATACTATGTGTCATCAATAGTACTAAATGAGTAGACTATGTGTCATATATCACTGCTTACACCAACAGGTCATACTATGTGTCATCAATAACACTAACTGAGTAAATTAAGTGCCATAGATCACCACTTACACCAATAGGTCATACTATGTGTCATCAATAGCACTAACTGAGTAGACTATGTGTCATATATCACTGCTTACACCAACAAGTCATACTATGTGTCATCTACAGCACTAACTGAGTAGAATATGTGTCATATATCACTGCTTACACCAACAGGTCATACTTTGTGTCATCAATAACACTAACTGAGTAAATTAAGTGCCATAGATCACCACTTACACCAATAGGTCATACTATGTGTCATCAATAGTACTAACTGAGTAGATTATGTGTCATATATCACTGCTTACACCAACAGGTCATACTATGTGTCATCAATAGTACTAACTGAGTAGACTATGTGTCATATATCACTGCTTACACCAACAGGTCATACTATGTGTCATCAATGGTACTAACAGAGTAGACTATGTGTCATATCCCCGCTTACACCAACAGGTCATAATATGTGTCATCAATAGTACTAACTGAGTAGATTATGTGTCCAACATCATCAATAGTACTAACTGAGTAGACTATATGTCATACATCAATGCTTACACCAACAGGTCATACTATGTGTCATCAATAGTACTAACTGAGTAGACTATGTATCATATATCACTGCTTACACCAACAGGTCATACTATGTGTCATCAATAGCAAAAACTGAGTAGACTATGTGTCATATATCACCGCTTACACCAACAGGTCATACTATGTGTCATCAATAGTACTAACTGAGTAGACTATGTGTCATATATCACCGCTTACAGCAACAGGTCATACTATGTGTCATCAATAGTACTAACTGAGTAGATTATGTGTCATATATCACTGCTTACACCAACAGGTCATACTATGTGTCATCAATAGTACTAACTGAGTAGACTATGTGTCATATATCACTGCTTACACCAACAGGTCATACTATGTGTCATCAATGGTACTAACTGCGTAGACTATGTGTCATATCCCCGCTTATACCAACAGGTCATACTATGTGTCATCAATAGTACTAACTGAGTAGATTATGTGTCCAATATCATCAATAGTACTAACTGAGTAGACTATGTCATATATCACTGCTTACACCAACAGGTCATACTATGTGTCATAAATAGTACTAACTGAGAAGACTGTGTCATATATCACTGCTTACACCAACAGGTCATACTATGTGTCATCAATAGCATAAACTGAGTAGACTATGTGTCATATATCACCGCTTACACCAACAGGTCATACTATGTGTCATCAATAGTACTAACTGAGTAGACTATGTGTCATATATCACCGCTTACACCAACAGGTCATACTATGTGTCATCAATAGTACTAACTGAGTAGATTATGTGTCATATATCACTGCTTACACCAACAGGTCATACTATGTGTAATCAATAGTACTAACTGAGTAGACTATGTGTCATATATCACTGCTTACACCAACAGGTCATACTATGTGTCATCAATGGTACTAACTGAGTAGACTATGTGTCATATCCCCGCTTATACCAACAGGTCATACTATGTGTCATCAATAGTACTAACTGAGTAGATTATGTGTCCAATATCATCAATAGTACTAACTGAGTAGACTATGTGTCATATATCACTGCTTATACCAACAGGTCATACTATGTGTCATAAATAGTACTAACTGAGTAGATTATGTCTCATATATCACTGCTTACACCAACAGGTCATACTATGTGTCATCAATAGTACTAACTGAGTATACTATGTGTCATATATCACTGCTTACACCAACAGGTCATACTATGTGTCATCAATAGTACTAACTGAGTAGATTATGTGTCCAACATCATCAATAGTACTAACTGAGTAGACTATGTGTCATATATCACTGCTTACACCAACAGGTCATACTATGTGTCATCAATAGTACTAACTGAGTAGACTATGTGTCATATATCACTGCTTACACCAACAGGTCATACTATGTGTCATCAATAGCAAAAACTGAGTAGACTATGTGTCATATATCACCACTTACACCAACAGGTCATACTATGTGTCATCAATAGTACTAACTGAGTAGACTATGTGTCATATATCACCGCTTACAGCAACAGGTCATACTATGTGTCATCAATAGTACTAAATGAGTAGATTATGTGTCATATATCACTGCTTACACCAACAGGTCATACTATGTGTCATCAATAGTACTAACTGAGTAGACTATGTGTCATATATCACTGTTTACACCAACAGGTCATACTATGTGTCATCAATGGTACTAACTGAGTAGACTATGTGTCATATCCCCGCTTATACCAACAGGTCATACTATGTGTCATCAATAGTACTAACTGAGTAGATTATGTGTCCAATATCATCAATAGTACTAACTGAGTAGACTATGTCATATATCACTGCTTACACCAACAGGTCATACTATGTGTCATAAATAGTACTAACTGAGAAGACTGTGTCATATATCACTGCTTACACCAACAGGTCATACTATGTGTCATCAATAGCATAAACTGAGTAGACTATGTGTCATATATCACCGCTTACACCAACAGGTCATACTATGTGTCATCAATAGTACTAACTGAGTAGACTATGTGTCATATATCACCGCTTACACCAACAGGTCATACTATGTGTCATCAATCGTACTAACTGAGTAGATTATGTGTCATATATCACTGCTTACACCAACAGGTCATACTATGTGTAATCAATAGTACTAACTGAGTAGACTATGTGTCATATATCACTGCTTACACCAACAGGTCATACTATGTGTCATCAATGGTACTAACTGAGTAGACTATGTGTCATATCCCCGCTTATACCAACAGGTCATACTATGTGTCATCAATAGTACTAACTGAGTAGATTATGTGTCCAATATCATCAATAGTACTAACTGAGTAGACTATGTGTCATATATCACTGCTTACACCAACAGGTCATACTATGTGTCATAAATAGTACTAACTGAGTAGATTATGTCTCATATATCACTGCTTACACCAACAGGTCATACTATGTGTCATCAATAGTACTAACTGAGTATACTATGTGTCATATATCACTGCTTACACCAACAGGTCATACTATGTGTCATCAATAGTACTAACTGAGTAGACTATGTGTCATATATCACTGCTTACACCAACAGGTCATACTATGTGTCATCAATAGTACTAACTGAGTATATTATGTGTCATATATCACTGCTAACACCAACAGGTCATACTATGTGTCATCAATAGTACTAACTGAGTAGACTGTGTCATATATCACTGCTTACTCCAACAGGTCATACTATGTGTCATCAATAGTACTAACTGAGTAGACTGTGTCATATATCACTGCTTACACCAACAGGTCATACTATGTGTCATTAATAGTACTAACTGAGTAGACTCTGTGTTATATATCACTGCTTACACCAACAGGTCATACTATGTGTCATCAATAGTACTAACTGAGTTGACTATGTGTCATATATCACCGCTTACACCAACATGTCATACTATGTGTCATCAAGAGTACTAACAGTAGATTATGTGTCCAACATCATCAATAGTACTAACTGAGTAGACTATGTGTCATCAATAGTACTAACTGAGTAGATTATGTGTCCAACATCATCAATGGTACTAACTGAGTAGACTATGTGTTATATATCACTGCTTACATCAATATGTCATACTATGTGTCATCAATAGTACTAACTGAGTAGACTATATGTTATATATCACTGCTTACATCAACATGTCATACCATGTGTCATCAATAGTACTAACTGAGTAGACTATGTGTTATATATCACCGCTTACACCAACAGGTCATACTATGTGTCATCAATAGTACTAACTGAGTAGACTATGTGTCATATATCACTGCTTACACCAACAGGTCATACTATGTGTCATTAATAGTACTAACTGAGTAGACTCTGTGTTATATATCACTGCTTACACCAACATGTCATACTATGTGTCATCAATAGTACTAACTGAGTAGACTATGTGTTATATATCACTGCTTACACCAACATGTCATACTATGTGTCATTAATAGTACTAACTGAGTAGACTATGTGTCATATATCACTGCTTACACCAACAGGTCATACTATGTGTCATCAATAGTACTAACTGAGTAGATTATGTGTCATATATCACTGCTTACACCAACATGTCATACTATGTGTCATCAATAGTACTAACTGAGTAGACTATGTGTTATATATCACTGCTTACACCAACAGGTCATACTATGTGTCATTAATAGTACTAACTGAGTAGACTCTGTGTTATATATCACTGCTTACACCAACAGGTCATACTATGTGTCATCAATAATACTAACTGAGTAGGCTATGTGTCATATATCACTGTTTACACCAACAGGTCATACTATGTGTCATCAATAGTACTAACTGAGTAGACTATGTGTCATATATCACTGCTTACACCAACAGGTCATACTATGTGTCATCAATGGTACTAACTGAGTAAATTATGTGCCATAGATCAACACTTACACCAACAGGTCATACTATGTGTCATCAATAGCGGAAACTGAGTTGACTATGTGCCATATATCACTGCTTACACCAACAGGTCATACTATGTGTCATCAATAGCACTAACTGAGAAGACTATGTGTCATATATCACCGCTTACACCAACAGGTCATACTATGTGCCATCAATAGTACTAACTGAGTTAATTATGTGACATATATCACTGCTTACACCAACATGTAATAATATGTGTCATCAATAGCACTAACTGAGTAGACTATGTGACATATCCCCGCTTACACCAACATGTCATACTATGTGTCATCAATAGTACTAACGGAGTAGACTGTGTGTCATATCCCCGCTTACACCAACAGGTCATACTATGTGTCATCAATAGTACTAACTGAGTAGACTATGTGTCCAACATCATCAATAGTACTAACTGAGTAGACTATGTGTCATATATCACTGCTTACACCAACAGGTCATACTATGTGTCATCAATAGTACCAACTGAGTAGACTATGTGTCATATATCTCTGCGTACACCTACAGGTCATACTATGTGTCATCAATAATACTCACTGAGAAGACTATGTGTCATATATCACTTCTTACCCCAATAGGTCATACTATGTGTCATCAATAGTACTAACTGAGTAGACTATGTGTCATATATCACCGCTTACACCAACAGGTCATACTATGTGTCATCAATAGTACTAACTGAGTAGACTATGTGTCATATATCACAACTAACACCAACAGGTCATACTATGTGTCATCAATAGTACTAACTGAGTAGACTATGTGTCATATATCACTGCGTACACCAACAAATCATACTATGTGTCATCAATAGCACTAACTGAGTAGACTATGTATCATATATCACTGCTTACACCAACAGTTTATACTATGTGTCATCAATAGCACTAACTGAGTAGACTATGTGTCATATATCACTGCTTACACCAACAGGTCATACTATGTGTCATCAATAGCAGAAACTGATTAGACTATGTGCCATATATCACTGCTTACACCAACATGTCATACTATGTGTCATCAATAGCAGAAACTGAGTAGATTATGTGTCATATATCACCCCTTACACCAACAGGTCATACTATGTGTCATCAATAGTACTAACTGAGTAGACTATGTGTCATATTTCACCGTTTACACCAACAGGTCATACTATGTGTCATCAATAGTACTAACTGAGTAGATTATGTGTCCAACATCATCAATAATACTAACTGAGTAGACTATGTGTCATATATCACTGCTTATACCAACAGGTCATACTATGTGCCATCAATAGTACTAACTGAGTAGACTATGAGTCATATATCAGTGCGTACACCTACAGGTCATACTATGTGTCATCAATAGTACTCACTGAGAAGACTGTGTCATATATCATGCTTACACCAATAGGTCATACTATGTGTTATCAATAGTACTAACTGAGTAGACTATGTGTCATATATCACTGCTTACACCAACAGGTCATACTATGTGTCATCAATAGTACTAACTGAGTAGACTCTGTGTCATATACCACTGCTTACACCAACAGGTCATACTATGTGTCATCAATGTTACTAACTGAGTAGACTATGTGTCATATCCCCGCTTACACCAACAGGTCATACTACGTGTCATCAATAGTACTAACTGAGTAGATTATGTTTCCAACATCATCAATAGTACTAACTGAGTAGACTATGTGTCATATGTCACTGCTTACACCAACAGGTCATACCATGTGTCATCAATAGTACTAACTGAGTAGACTATGTGTCATATATCAGTGCGTACACCTACAGGTCATACTATGTGTCATCAATAGTACTCACTGAGAAGATTGTGTCATATATCATCGCTTACAACAATAGGTCATATTATGTGTTATCAATAGTACTAACTGAGTAGACTATGTGTCATATATCACTGCTTACACCAACAGGTCATACTATGTGTCATCAATAGTACTAACTGAGTAGACTATGTGTCATATATCACTGCGTACACCTACAGGTCATACTATGTGTCATCAATAGTACTCACTGAGAAGACTATGTGTCATATATCACCGCTTACACCAATAGGTCATACTATGTGTCATCAATAGTACTAACTTAGTAGACTGTGTCATGTATCACTGCTTACACCAACAGGTCATACTATGTGTCATCAATAGTAGTAACTGAGTAGATTATGTGTCATATATCACTGCTTACACCAACTGGTCATACTATGGGTCATCAATAGTACTCACTGAGAAGACTATGTGTCATATATCACTGCTTACTCCAACAGGTCATACTATGTGTCATCAATAGTACTCACTGAGAAGACTATGTGTCATATATCACTGCTTACACCAATAGGTCATACTATGTGTCATCAATAGTACTAACTGAGTAGACTATGTGTCATATATCACTGCTTACTCCAACAGGTCATACTATGTGTCATCAATAGTACTCACTGAGAAGACTATGTATAATATATAACTGCTTACACCAATAGGTCATACTATGTGTCATCAATAGTACTAACTGAGTAGATTATGTGTCATATATCACTGCTTACACCAACAGGTCATATTATGTGTCATCAATAGTACTAACTGAGTAGATTATGTGTCCAACATCATCAATAGTACTAACAGAGTAGACTATGTGTCATCAATAGTACTAACTGAGTAGATTATGTGTCCAACATCATCAATAGTACTAACTGAGTAGACTATGTGTTATATATCACTGCTTACACCAACAGATCATACTATGTGTCATCAATAGTACTAACTGAGTAGACTATGTGTTATATATCACTGCTTACACCAACATGTCATACTATGTGTCATCAATAGTACTAACTGAGAAGACTATGTGTTATATATCACTGCTTACACCAACAGGTCATACTATGTGTCTTCAATAGTACTAACTGAGTAGATTATGTGTCCAACATCATCAATAGTACTAACTGAGTAGACTATGTGTTATATATCACTGCTTACCCCAACATGTCATACTATGTGTCATCAATAGTACTAACTGAGTAGACTATGTATCATTTATCACTGCTTACACCAACATGTCATACTATGTGTCATCAATAGTACTAACTCAGTAGACTGTGTCATATATCACCGCTTACACCAACAGGTCATACTATGTGTCATCAATAGTACTAACTGAGTAGACTATGTGTCATATATCACTGCTTACACCAACAGGTCATACTATGTGTCATCAATAACACTAACTGAGTAAATTAAGTGCCATAGATCACCACTTACACCAATAGGTCATACTATGTGTCATCAATAGCACTAACTGAGTAGACTATGTGTCATATATCACTGCTTACACCAACAGGTCATACTATGTGTTATCAATAGTACTAACTGAGTAGACTATGTGTCATATATCACTGCTTACACCAACAGGTCATACTATGTGTCATCAATGGTACTAACTGAGTAGACTATGTGTCATATATCACTGCTTACACCAACAGGTCATACTATGTGTCATCAATGGTACTAACTGAGTAGACTATGTGTCATATCCCCGCTTACACCAACAGGTCATATTATGTGTCATCAATAGTACTAACTGAGTAGATTATGTGTCCAACATCATCAATAGTACTAACTGAGTAGACTATGTGTCATATATCACTGCTTACACCAACAGGTCATACTATGTGTCATCAATAGTACTAACTGAGTAGACTATGTGTCATATATCACTGCTTACACCAACAGGTCATACTATGTGTCATCAATAGCAGAAACTGAGTAGACTATGTGTCATATATCACCGCTTACACCAACAGGTCATACTATGTGTCATCAATAGTACTAACTGAGTAGACTATGTGTCATATATCACCGCTTACACCAACAGGTCATACTATGTGTCATCAATAACACTAACTGAGTAAATTAAGTGCCATAGATCACCACTTACACCAATAGGTCATACTATGTGTTATCAATAGTACTAACTGAGTAGACTATGTGTCATATATCACTGCTTACACCAACAGGTCATACTATGTGTCATCAATGGTACTAACTGAGTAGATTATGTGTCATATATCACTGCTTACACCAACAGGTCATACTATGTGTCATCAATGGTACTAACTGAGTAGACTATGTGTCATATCCCCGCTTACACCAACAGGTCATACTATGTGTCATCAATAGTACTAACTGAGTAGATTATGTGTCCAACATCATCAATAGTACTAACTGAGTAGACTATGTGTCATATATCACTGCTTACACCAACAGGTCATACTATGTGTCATCAATAGCAGAAACTGAGTAGACTATGTGTCATATATCACCGCTTACACCAACAGGTCATACTATGTGTCATCAATAGTACTAACTGAGTAGACTATGTGTCATATATCACCGCTTACACCAACAGGTCATACTATGTGTCATCAATAGTACTAACTGAGTAGATTATGTGTCATATATCACTGCTTACACCAACAGGTCATACTATGTGTCATCAATAGTACTAACTGAGTAGACTATGTGGCATATATCACTGCTTACACCAACAGGTCATACTATGTGTCATCAATGGTACTAACTGAGTAGACTATGTGTCATATCCCCGCTTATACCAACAGGTCATACTATGTGTCATCAATAGTACTAACTGAGTAGATTATGTGTCCAATATCATCAATAGTACTAACTGAGTAGACTATATCATATATCACTGCTTACACCAACAGGTCATACTATGTGTCATAAATAGTACTAACTGAGAAGACTGTGTCATATATCACTGTTTACACCAACAGGTCATACTATGTGTCATCAATAGCATAAACTGAGTAGACTATGTGTCATATATCACCGCTTACAGCAACAGGTCATACTATGTGTCATCAATAGTACTAACTGAGTAGACTATGTGTCATATATCACCGCTTACACCAACAGGTCATACTATGTGTCATCAATAGTACTAACTGAGTAGATTATGTGTCATATATCACTGCTTACACCAACAGGTCATACTATGTGTCATCAATAGTACTAACTGAGTAGACTATGTGTCATATATCACTGCTTACACCAACAGGTCATACTATGTGTCATCAATGGTACTAACTGAGTAGACTATGTGTCATATCCCCGCTTATACCAACAGGTCATACTATGTGTCATCAATAGTACTAACTGAGTAGATTATGTGTCCAATATCATCAATAGTACTAACTGAGTAGACTATGTGTCATATATCACTGCTTACACCAACAGGTCATACTATGTGTCATCAATAATACTAACTGAGTAGACTATATGTCATATATCAGTGCATAAACCTACAGGTCATACTATGTGTCATCAATAGTACTCACTGAGAAGACTGTGTCATATATCACCGCTTACACCAATAGGTCATACTATGTGTTATCAATAGTACTAACTGAGTAGACTATGCGTCATATATCACTGCTTACACCAACAGGTCATACTATGTGTCATCAATAGTACTAACTGAGTAGACTATGTGTCATATATCACTGCGTACACCTACAGGTCATACTATGTGTCATCAATAGTACTCACTGAGAAGACTATGTGTCATATATCACCGCTTACACCAATAGGTCATACTATGTGTCATCAATAGTATTAACTGAGTAGACTATGTGTCATGTATCACTGCTTACACCAACAGGTAATACTATATGTCATCAATAGTACTAACACAGTAGACTGTGTCATATATCACCTCTTACACCAAGAGGTCATACTATGTGTCATCAATAGTACTAACTGGGTAGACTATGTGTCATATATCACCGCTTACACCAACAGGTCATACTAAGTGTCATAAATAGTACTAACTGAGTAGATTATGTCTCATATATCACTGCTTACACCAACAGGTCATACTATGTCTCATCAATAGTACTAACTGAGTATACTATGTGTCATATATCACTGCTTACACCAACAGGTCATACTATGTGTCATCAATAGTACTAACTGAGTAGACTATGTGTCATATATCACTGCTTACACCAACAGGTCATACTATGTGTCATCAATAGTACTAACTGAGTAGATTATGTGTCATATATCACTGCTTACACCAACAGGTCATACTATGTGTCATTAATAGTACTAACTGAGTAGACTCTGTGTCATATATCACTGCTTACACCAACAGGTCATACTATGTGTCATCAATAGTACTAACTGAGTAGACTATGTGTCATATATCACTGCTTACACCAACAGGTCATACTATGTGTCATCAATAGCAAAAACTGAGTAGACTATGTGTCATATATCACCACTTACACCAACAGGTCATACTATGTGTCATCAATAGTACTAACTGAGTAGACTATGTGTCATATATCACCGCTTACAGCAACAGGTCATACTATGTGTCATCAATAGTACTAAATGAGTAGATTATGTGTCATATATCACTGCTTACACCAACAGGTCATACTATGTGTCATCAATAGTACTAACTGAGTAGACTATGTGTCATATATCACTGTTTACACCAACAGGTCATACTATGTGTCATCAATGGTACTAACTGAGTAGACTATGTGTCATATCCCCGCTTATACCAACAGGTCATACTATGTGTCATCAATAGTACTAACTGAGTAGATTATGTGTCCAATATCATCAATAGTACTAACTGAGTAGACTATGTCATATATCACTGCTTACACCAACAGGTCATACTATGTGTCATAAATAGTACTAACTGAGAAGACTGTGTCATATATCACTGCTTACACCAACAGGTCATACTATGTGTCATCAATAGCATAAACTGAGTAGACTATGTGTCATATATCACCGCTTACACCAACAGGTCATACTATGTGTCATCAATAGTACTAACTGAGTAGACTATGTGTCATATATCACCGCTTACACCAACAGGTCATACTATGTGTCATCAATCGTACTAACTGAGTAGATTATGTGTCATATATCACTGCTTACACCAACAGGTCATACTATGTGTAATCAATAGTACTAACTGAGTAGACTATGTGTCATATATCACTGCTTACACCAACAGGTCATACTATGTGTCATCAATGGTACTAACTGAGTAGACTATGTGTCATATCCCCGCTTATACCAACAGGTCATACTATGTGTCATCAATAGTACTAACTGAGTAGATTATGTGTCCAATATCATCAATAGTACTAACTGAGTAGACTATGTGTCATATATCACTGCTTACACCAACAGGTCATACTATGTGTCATAAATAGTACTAACTGAGTAGATTATGTCTCATATATCACTGCTTACACCAACAGGTCATACTATGTGTCATCAATAGTACTAACTGAGTATACTATGTGTCATATATCACTGCTTACACCAACAGGTCATACTATGTGTCATCAATAGTACTAACTGAGTAGACTATGTGTCATATATCACTGCTTACACCAACAGGTCATACTATGTGTCATCAATAGTACTAACTGAGTATATTATGTGTCATATATCACTGCTAACACCAACAGGTCATACTATGTGTCATCAATAGTACTAACTGAGTAGACTGTGTCATATATCACTGCTTACTCCAACAGGTCATACTATGTGTCATCAATAGTACTAACTGAGTAGACTGTGTCATATATCACTGCTTACACCAACAGGTCATACTATGTGTCATTAATAGTACTAACTGAGTAGACTCTGTGTTATATATCACTGCTTACACCAACAGGTCATACTATGTGTCATCAATAGTACTAACTGAGTTGACTATGTGTCATATATCACCGCTTACACCAACATGTCATACTATGTGTCATCAAGAGTACTAACAGTAGATTATGTGTCCAACATCATCAATAGTACTAACTGAGTAGACTATGTGTCATCAATAGTACTAACTGAGTAGATTATGTGTCCAACATCATCAATGGTACTAACTGAGTAGACTATGTGTTATATATCACTGCTTACATCAATATGTCATACTATGTGTCATCAATAGTACTAACTGAGTAGACTATATGTTATATATCACTGCTTACATCAACATGTCATACCATGTGTCATCAATAGTACTAACTGAGTAGACTATGTGTTATATATCACCGCTTACACCAACAGGTCATACTATGTGTCATCAATAGTACTAACTGAGTAGACTATGTGTCATATATCACTGCTTACACCAACAGGTCATACTATGTGTCATTAATAGTACTAACTGAGTAGACTCTGTGTTATATATCACTGCTTACACCAACATGTCATACTATGTGTCATCAATAGTACTAACTGAGTAGACTATGTGTTATATATCACTGCTTACACCAACATGTCATACTATGTGTCATTAATAGTACTAACTGAGTAGACTATGTGTCATATATCACTGCTTACACCAACAGGTCATACTATGTGTCATCAATAGTACTAACTGAGTAGATTATGTGTCATATATCACTGCTTACACCAACATGTCATACTATGTGTCATCAATAGTACTAACTGAGTAGACTATGTGTTATATATCACTGCTTACACCAACAGGTCATACTATGTGTCATTAATAGTACTAACTGAGTAGACTCTGTGTTATATATCACTGCTTACACCAACAGGTCATACTATGTGTCATCAATAATACTAACTGAGTAGGCTATGTGTCATATATCACTGTTTACACCAACAGGTCATACTATGTGTCATCAATAGTACTAACTGAGTAGACTATGTGTCATATATCACTGCTTACACCAACAGGTCATACTATGTGTCATCAATGGTACTAACTGAGTAAATTATGTGCCATAGATCAACACTTACACCAACAGGTCATACTATGTGTCATCAATAGCGGAAACTGAGTTGACTATGTGCCATATATCACTGCTTACACCAACAGGTCATACTATGTGTCATCAATAGCACTAACTGAGAAGACTATGTGTCATATATCACCGCTTACACCAACAGGTCATACTATGTGCCATCAATAGTACTAACTGAGTTAATTATGTGACATATATCACTGCTTACACCAACATGTAATAATATGTGTCATCAATAGCACTAACTGAGTAGACTATGTGACATATCCCCGCTTACACCAACATGTCATACTATGTGTCATCAATAGTACTAACGGAGTAGACTGTGTGTCATATCCCCGCTTACACCAACAGGTCATACTATGTGTCATCAATAGTACTAACTGAGTAGACTATGTGTCCAACATCATCAATAGTACTAACTGAGTAGACTATGTGTCATATATCACTGCTTACACCAACAGGTCATACTATGTGTCATCAATAGTACCAACTGAGTAGACTATGTGTCATATATCTCTGCGTACACCTACAGGTCATACTATGTGTCATCAATAATACTCACTGAGAAGACTATGTGTCATATATCACTTCTTACCCCAATAGGTCATACTATGTGTCATCAATAGTACTAACTGAGTAGACTATGTGTCATATATCACCGCTTACACCAACAGGTCATACTATGTGTCATCAATAGTACTAACTGAGTAGACTATGTGTCATATATCACAACTAACACCAACAGGTCATACTATGTGTCATCAATAGTACTAACTGAGTAGACTATGTGTCATATATCACTGCGTACACCAACAAATCATACTATGTGTCATCAATAGCACTAACTGAGTAGACTATGTATCATATATCACTGCTTACACCAACAGTTTATACTATGTGTCATCAATAGCACTAACTGAGTAGACTATGTGTCATATATCACTGCTTACACCAACAGGTCATACTATGTGTCATCAATAGCAGAAACTGATTAGACTATGTGCCATATATCACTGCTTACACCAACATGTCATACTATGTGTCATCAATAGCAGAAACTGAGTAGATTATGTGTCATATATCACCCCTTACACCAACAGGTCATACTATGTGTCATCAATAGTACTAACTGAGTAGACTATGTGTCATATTTCACCGTTTACACCAACAGGTCATACTATGTGTCATCAATAGTACTAACTGAGTAGATTATGTGTCCAACATCATCAATAATACTAACTGAGTAGACTATGTGTCATATATCACTGCTTATACCAACAGGTCATACTATGTGCCATCAATAGTACTAACTGAGTAGACTATGAGTCATATATCAGTGCGTACACCTACAGGTCATACTATGTGTCATCAATAGTACTCACTGAGAAGACTGTGTCATATATCATGCTTACACCAATAGGTCATACTATGTGTTATCAATAGTACTAACTGAGTAGACTATGTGTCATATATCACTGCTTACACCAACAGGTCATACTATGTGTCATCAATAGTACTAACTGAGTAGACTCTGTGTCATATACCACTGCTTACACCAACAGGTCATACTATGTGTCATCAATGTTACTAACTGAGTAGACTATGTGTCATATCCCCGCTTACACCAACAGGTCATACTACGTGTCATCAATAGTACTAACTGAGTAGATTATGTTTCCAACATCATCAATAGTACTAACTGAGTAGACTATGTGTCATATGTCACTGCTTACACCAACAGGTCATACCATGTGTCATCAATAGTACTAACTGAGTAGACTATGTGTCATATATCAGTGCGTACACCTACAGGTCATACTATGTGTCATCAATAGTACTCACTGAGAAGATTGTGTCATATATCATCGCTTACAACAATAGGTCATATTATGTGTTATCAATAGTACTAACTGAGTAGACTATGTGTCATATATCACTGCTTACACCAACAGGTCATACTATGTGTCATCAATAGTACTAACTGAGTAGACTATGTGTCATATATCACTGCGTACACCTACAGGTCATACTATGTGTCATCAATAGTACTCACTGAGAAGACTATGTGTCATATATCACCGCTTACACCAATAGGTCATACTATGTGTCATCAATAGTACTAACTTAGTAGACTGTGTCATGTATCACTGCTTACACCAACAGGTCATACTATGTGTCATCAATAGTAGTAACTGAGTAGATTATGTGTCATATATCACTGCTTACACCAACTGGTCATACTATGGGTCATCAATAGTACTCACTGAGAAGACTATGTGTCATATATCACTGCTTACTCCAACAGGTCATACTATGTGTCATCAATAGTACTCACTGAGAAGACTATGTGTCATATATCACTGCTTACACCAATAGGTCATACTATGTGTCATCAATAGTACTAACTGAGTAGACTATGTGTCATATATCACTGCTTACTCCAACAGGTCATACTATGTGTCATCAATAGTACTCACTGAGAAGACTATGTATAATATATAACTGCTTACACCAATAGGTCATACTATGTGTCATCAATAGTACTAACTGAGTAGATTATGTGTCATATATCACTGCTTACACCAACAGGTCATATTATGTGTCATCAATAGTACTAACTGAGTAGATTATGTGTCCAACATCATCAATAGTACTAACAGAGTAGACTATGTGTCATCAATAGTACTAACTGAGTAGATTATGTGTCCAACATCATCAATAGTACTAACTGAGTAGACTATGTGTTATATATCACTGCTTACACCAACAGATCATACTATGTGTCATCAATAGTACTAACTGAGTAGACTATGTGTTATATATCACTGCTTACACCAACATGTCATACTATGTGTCATCAATAGTACTAACTGAGAAGACTATGTGTTATATATCACTGCTTACACCAACAGGTCATACTATGTGTCTTCAATAGTACTAACTGAGTAGATTATGTGTCCAACATCATCAATAGTACTAACTGAGTAGACTATGTGTTATATATCACTGCTTACCCCAACATGTCATACTATGTGTCATCAATAGTACTAACTGAGTAGACTATGTATCATTTATCACTGCTTACACCAACATGTCATACTATGTGTCATCAATAGTACTAACTCAGTAGACTGTGTCATATATCACCGCTTACACCAACAGGTCATACTATGTGTCATCAATAGTACTAACTGAGTAGACTATGTGTCATATATCACTGCTTACACCAACAGGTCATACTATGTGTCATCAATAACACTAACTGAGTAAATTAAGTGCCATAGATCACCACTTACACCAATAGGTCATACTATGTGTCATCAATAGCACTAACTGAGTAGACTATGTGTCATATATCACTGCTTACACCAACAGGTCATACTATGTGTTATCAATAGTACTAACTGAGTAGACTATGTGTCATATATCACTGCTTACACCAACAGGTCATACTATGTGTCATCAATGGTACTAACTGAGTAGACTATGTGTCATATATCACTGCTTACACCAACAGGTCATACTATGTGTCATCAATGGTACTAACTGAGTAGACTATGTGTCATATCCCCGCTTACACCAACAGGTCATATTATGTGTCATCAATAGTACTAACTGAGTAGATTATGTGTCCAACATCATCAATAGTACTAACTGAGTAGACTATGTGTCATATATCACTGCTTACACCAACAGGTCATACTATGTGTCATCAATAGTACTAACTGAGTAGACTATGTGTCATATATCACTGCTTACACCAACAGGTCATACTATGTGTCATCAATAGCAGAAACTGAGTAGACTATGTGTCATATATCACCGCTTACACCAACAGGTCATACTATGTGTCATCAATAGTACTAACTGAGTAGACTATGTGTCATATATCACCGCTTACACCAACAGGTCATACTATGTGTCATCAATAACACTAACTGAGTAAATTAAGTGCCATAGATCACCACTTACACCAATAGGTCATACTATGTGTTATCAATAGTACTAACTGAGTAGACTATGTGTCATATATCACTGCTTACACCAACAGGTCATACTATGTGTCATCAATGGTACTAACTGAGTAGATTATGTGTCATATATCACTGCTTACACCAACAGGTCATACTATGTGTCATCAATGGTACTAACTGAGTAGACTATGTGTCATATCCCCGCTTACACCAACAGGTCATACTATGTGTCATCAATAGTACTAACTGAGTAGATTATGTGTCCAACATCATCAATAGTACTAACTGAGTAGACTATGTGTCATATATCACTGCTTACACCAACAGGTCATACTATGTGTCATCAATAGCAGAAACTGAGTAGACTATGTGTCATATATCACCGCTTACACCAACAGGTCATACTATGTGTCATCAATAGTACTAACTGAGTAGACTATGTGTCATATATCACCGCTTACACCAACAGGTCATACTATGTGTCATCAATAGTACTAACTGAGTAGATTATGTGTCATATATCACTGCTTACACCAACAGGTCATACTATGTGTCATCAATAGTACTAACTGAGTAGACTATGTGGCATATATCACTGCTTACACCAACAGGTCATACTATGTGTCATCAATGGTACTAACTGAGTAGACTATGTGTCATATCCCCGCTTATACCAACAGGTCATACTATGTGTCATCAATAGTACTAACTGAGTAGATTATGTGTCCAATATCATCAATAGTACTAACTGAGTAGACTATATCATATATCACTGCTTACACCAACAGGTCATACTATGTGTCATAAATAGTACTAACTGAGAAGACTGTGTCATATATCACTGTTTACACCAACAGGTCATACTATGTGTCATCAATAGCATAAACTGAGTAGACTATGTGTCATATATCACCGCTTACAGCAACAGGTCATACTATGTGTCATCAATAGTACTAACTGAGTAGACTATGTGTCATATATCACCGCTTACACCAACAGGTCATACTATGTGTCATCAATAGTACTAACTGAGTAGATTATGTGTCATATATCACTGCTTACACCAACAGGTCATACTATGTGTCATCAATAGTACTAACTGAGTAGACTATGTGTCATATATCACTGCTTACACCAACAGGTCATACTATGTGTCATCAATGGTACTAACTGAGTAGACTATGTGTCATATCCCCGCTTATACCAACAGGTCATACTATGTGTCATCAATAGTACTAACTGAGTAGATTATGTGTCCAATATCATCAATAGTACTAACTGAGTAGACTATGTGTCATATATCACTGCTTACACCAACAGGTCATACTATGTGTCATCAATAATACTAACTGAGTAGACTATATGTCATATATCAGTGCATAAACCTACAGGTCATACTATGTGTCATCAATAGTACTCACTGAGAAGACTGTGTCATATATCACCGCTTACACCAATAGGTCATACTATGTGTTATCAATAGTACTAACTGAGTAGACTATGCGTCATATATCACTGCTTACACCAACAGGTCATACTATGTGTCATCAATAGTACTAACTGAGTAGACTATGTGTCATATATCACTGCGTACACCTACAGGTCATACTATGTGTCATCAATAGTACTCACTGAGAAGACTATGTGTCATATATCACCGCTTACACCAATAGGTCATACTATGTGTCATCAATAGTACTAACTGAGTAGACTATGTGTCATGTATCACTGCTTACACCAACAGGTAATACTATATGTCATCAATAGTACTAACACAGTAGACTGTGTCATATATCACCTCTTACACCAAGAGGTCATACTATGTGTCATCAATAGTACTAACTGGGTAGACTATGTGTCATATATCACCGCTTACACCAACAGGTCATACTAAGTGTCATAAATAGTACTAACTGAGTAGATTATGTCTCATATATCACTGCTTACACCAACAGGTCATACTATGTCTCATCAATAGTACTAACTGAGTATACTATGTGTCATATATCACTGCTTACACCAACAGGTCATACTATGTGTCATCAATAGTACTAACTGAGTAGACTATGTGGCATATATCACTGCTTACACCAACAGGTCATACTATGTGTCATCAATGGTACTAACTGAGTAGACTATGTGTCATATCCCCGCTTATACCAACAGGTCATACTATGTGTCATCAATAGTACTAACTGAGTAGATTATGTGTCCAATATCATCAATAGTACTAACTGAGTAGACTATATCATATATCACTGCTTACACCAACAGGTCATACTATGTGTCATAAATAGTACTAACTGAGAAGACTGTGTCATATATCACTGTTTACACCAACAGGTCATACTATGTGTCATCAATAGCATAAACTGAGTAGACTATGTGTCATATATCACCGCTTACAGCAACAGGTCATACTATGTGTCATCAATAGTACTAACTGAGTAGACTATGTGTCATATATCACCGCTTACACCAACAGGTCATACTATGTGTCATCAATAGTACTAACTGAGTAGATTATGTGTCATATATCACTGCTTACACCAACAGGTCATACTATGTGTCATCAATAGTACTAACTGAGTAGACTATGTGTCATATATCACTGCTTACACCAACAGGTCATACTATGTGTCATCAATGGTACTAACTGAGTAGACTATGTGTCATATCCCCGCTTATACCAACAGGTCATACTATGTGTCATCAATAGTACTAACTGAGTAGATTATGTGTCCAATATCATCAATAGTACTAACTGAGTAGACTATGTGTCATATATCACTGCTTACACCAACAGGTCATACTATGTGTCATCAATAATACTAACTGAGTAGACTATATGTCATATATCAGTGCATAAACCTACAGGTCATACTATGTGTCATCAATAGTACTCACTGAGAAGACTGTGTCATATATCACCGCTTACACCAATAGGTCATACTATGTGTTATCAATAGTACTAACTGAGTAGACTATGCGTCATATATCACTGCTTACACCAACAGGTCATACTATGTGTCATCAATAGTACTAACTGAGTAGACTATGTGTCATATATCACTGCGTACACCTACAGGTCATACTATGTGTCATCAATAGTACTCACTGAGAAGACTATGTGTCATATATCACCGCTTACACCAATAGGTCATACTATGTGTCATCAATAGTACTAACTGAGTAGACTATGTGTCATGTATCACTGCTTACACCAACAGGTAATACTATATGTCATCAATAGTACTAACACAGTAGACTGTGTCATATATCACCTCTTACACCAAGAGGTCATACTATGTGTCATCAATAGTACTAACTGGGTAGACTATGTGTCATATATCACCGCTTACACCAACAGGTCATACTAAGTGTCATAAATAGTACTAACTGAGTAGATTATGTCTCATATATCACTGCTTACACCAACAGGTCATACTATGTCTCATCAATAGTACTAACTGAGTATACTATGTGTCATATATCACTGCTTACACCAACAGGTCATACTATGTGTCATCAATAGTACTAACTGAGTAGACTATGTGTCATATATCACTGCTTACACCAACAGGTCATACTATGTGTCATCAATAGTACTAACTGAGTAGATTATGTGTCATATATCACTGCTTACACCAACAGGTCATACTATGTGTCATTAATAGTACTAACTGAGTAGACTCTGTGTTATATATCACTGCTTACACCAACAGGTCATACTATGTGTCATCAATAGTACTAACTGAGTTGACTATGTGTCATATATCACCGCTTACACCAACATGTCATACTATGTGTCATCAATAGTACTAACAGTAGATTATGTGTCCAACATCATCAATAGTACTAACTGAGTAGACTATGTGTCAACAATAGTACTAACTGAGTAGATTATGTGTCCAACATCATCAATAGTACTAACTGAGTAGACTATGTGTTATATATCACTGCTTACATCAATATGTCATACTATGTGTCATCAATAGTACTAACTGAGTAGACTATATGTTATAAATCACTGCTTACATCAACATGTCATACTATGTGTCATCAATAGTACTAACTGAGTAGACTATGTGTTATATATCACCGCTTACACCAACAGGTCATACTATGTGTCATCAATAGTACTAACTGAGTAGACTATGTGTCATATATCACTGCTTACACCAACAGGTCATACTATGTGTCATTAATAGTACTAACTGAGTAGACTCTGTGTTATATATCACTGCTTACACCAACATGTCATACTATGTGTCATCAATAATACTAACGGAGTAGACTATGTGTCATATATCACTGCTTACACCTACAGGTCATACTATGTGTCATCAATAGTACTAACTGAGTAGACTATGTGTCATATATCACTGCTTACACCTACAGGTCATACTATGTGTCATCAATAGTACTCACTGAGAAGACTGTGTCATATATCACCGCTTACACCAAAATGTCATACTATGTGTCATCAATAGTACTAACTGAGTAGACTCTGTGTTATATATCACTGCTTACACCAACAGGTCATACTATGTGTCATCAATAGCAGAAACTGAGTTGACTATGTGCCATATATCACTGCTTACACCAACAGGTCATACTATGTGCCATCAATAGTACTAACTGAGTTAATTATGTGACATATATCACTGCTTACACCAACATGTAATAATATGTGTCATCAATAGCACTAACTGAGTAGACTATGTGTCATATCCCCGCTTACACCAACATGTCATACTATGTGTCATCAATAGTACTAACGGAGTAGACTGTGTGTCATATCCCCGCTTACACCAACAGGTCATACTATGTGTCATCAATAGTACTAACTGAGTAGACTATGTGTCCAACATCATCAATAGTACTAACTGAGTAGACTATGTGTCATATATCACTGCTTACACCAACAGGTCATAATATGTGTCATCAATAGTACTAACTGAGTAGACTATGTGTCATATATCTCTGCATACACCTACAGGTCATACTATGTGTCATCAATAATACTCACTGAGAAGACTATCTGTCATATATCACTACTTACCCCAATAGGTCATACTATGTGTCATCAATAGTACTAACTGAATAGACTATGTGTCATATATCACCGCTTACACCAACAGGTCATACTATGTGTCATCAAAAGTACTAACTGAGTAGACTATGTGTCATATATCACAACTAACACCAACAGGTCATACTATGTGTCATCAATAGTACTAACTGAGTAGACTATGTGTCATATATCACTGCGTACACCAACAAGTCATACTATGTGTCATCAATAGCACTAACTGAGTAGACTATTTGTCATATATCACTGCTTACACCAACAGGTCATACTATGTGTCATCAATAGCTCTAACTGAATAGATTATGTGTAATATATCACTGCTTACACCAACAGGTCATACTATGTGTCATCAATAGCAGAAATTGATTAGACTATGTGCCATATATCACTGCTTACACCAACATGTCATACTATGTGTCATCAATAGTACTAACGGAGTTGACTATGTGTCATATCCCCTCTTACACCAACAGGTCATACTATGTGTCATCAATAGTACTAACTGAGTAGATTATGTGTCCAACATCATCAATAGTACTAACTGAATAGATTATGTGTCATATATCACTGCTTACACCAACAGGTCATACTATGTGTCATCAATAGTACTAACTGAGTAGACTATGTGTCATATATCTCTGCGTACACCTACAGGTCATACTATGTGTCATCAATAATACTCACTGAGAAGACTATGTGTCATATATCACTTCTTACCCCAATAGGTCATACTATGTGTCATCAATAGTACTAACTGAGTAGACTAAGTGTCATATATCACCGCTTACACCAACAGGTCATACTATGTGTCATCAATAGTACTAACTGAGTAGATTATGTGTCATATATCACTGCTTACACCAACAGGTCATACTATGTGTCATCAATAGTACTAACTGAGTAGACTATGTGTCATATATCACTGCTTACACCAACAGGTCATACTATGTGTCATCAATGGTACTAACTGAGTAGACTATGTGTCATATATCACTGCTTACACCAACAGGTCATACTATGTGTCATCAATAGTACTAACTGAGTAGATTATGTGTCATATATCACTGCTTACACCAACAGGTCATACTATGTGTCATTAATAGTACTAACTGAGTAGACTCTGTGTTATATATCACTGCTTACACCAACAGGTCATACTATGTGTCATCAATAGTACTAACTGAGTTGACTATGTGTCATATATCACCGCTTACACCAACATGTCATACTATGTGTCATCAATAGTACTAACAGTAGATTATGTGTCCAACATCATCAATAGTACTAACTGAGTAGACTATGTGTCAACAATAGTACTAACTGAGTAGATTATGTGTCCAACATCATCAATAGTACTAACTGAGTAGACTATGTGTTATATATCACTGCTTACATCAATATGTCATACTATGTGTCATCAATAGTACTAACTGAGTAGACTATATGTTATAAATCACTGCTTACATCAACATGTCATACTATGTGTCATCAATAGTACTAACTGAGTAGACTATGTGTTATATATCACCGCTTACACCAACAGGTCATACTATGTGTCATCAATAGTACTAACTGAGTAGACTATGTGTCATATATCACTGCTTACACCAACAGGTCATACTATGTGTCATTAATAGTACTAACTGAGTAGACTCTGTGTTATATATCACTGCTTACACCAACATGTCATACTATGTGTCATCAATAATACTAACGGAGTAGACTATGTGTCATATATCACTGCTTACACCTACAGGTCATACTATGTGTCATCAATAGTACTAACTGAGTAGACTATGTGTCATATATCACTGCTTACACCTACAGGTCATACTATGTGTCATCAATAGTACTCACTGAGAAGACTGTGTCATATATCACCGCTTACACCAAAATGTCATACTATGTGTCATCAATAGTACTAACTGAGTAGACTCTGTGTTATATATCACTGCTTACACCAACAGGTCATACTATGTGTCATCAATAGCAGAAACTGAGTTGACTATGTGCCATATATCACTGCTTACACCAACAGGTCATACTATGTGCCATCAATAGTACTAACTGAGTTAATTATGTGACATATATCACTGCTTACACCAACATGTAATAATATGTGTCATCAATAGCACTAACTGAGTAGACTATGTGTCATATCCCCGCTTACACCAACATGTCATACTATGTGTCATCAATAGTACTAACGGAGTAGACTGTGTGTCATATCCCCGCTTACACCAACAGGTCATACTATGTGTCATCAATAGTACTAACTGAGTAGACTATGTGTCCAACATCATCAATAGTACTAACTGAGTAGACTATGTGTCATATATCACTGCTTACACCAACAGGTCATAATATGTGTCATCAATAGTACTAACTGAGTAGACTATGTGTCATATATCTCTGCATACACCTACAGGTCATACTATGTGTCATCAATAATACTCACTGAGAAGACTATCTGTCATATATCACTACTTACCCCAATAGGTCATACTATGTGTCATCAATAGTACTAACTGAATAGACTATGTGTCATATATCACCGCTTACACCAACAGGTCATACTATGTGTCATCAAAAGTACTAACTGAGTAGACTATGTGTCATATATCACAACTAACACCAACAGGTCATACTATGTGTCATCAATAGTACTAACTGAGTAGACTATGTGTCATATATCACTGCGTACACCAACAAGTCATACTATGTGTCATCAATAGCACTAACTGAGTAGACTATGTGTCATATATCACTGCTTACACCAACAGGTCATACTATGTGTCATCAATAGCTCTAACTGAATAGATTATGTGTAATATATCACTGCTTACACCAACAGGTCATACTATGTGTCATCAATAGCAGAAATTGATTAGACTATGTGCCATATATCACTGCTTACACCAACATGTCATACTATGTGTCATCAATAGTACTAACGGAGTTGACTATGTGTCATATCCCCTCTTACACCAACAGGTCATACTATGTGTCATCAATAGTACTAACTGAGTAGATTATGTGTCCAACATCATCAATAGTACTAACTGAATAGATTATGTGTCATATATCACTGCTTACACCAACAGGTCATACTATGTGTCATCAATAGTACTAACTGAGTAGACTATGTGTCATATATCTCTGCGTACACCTACAGGTCATACTATGTGTCATCAATAATACTCACTGAGAAGACTATGTGTCATATATCACTTCTTACCCCAATAGGTCATACTATGTGTCATCAATAGTACTAACTGAGTAGACTATGTGTCATATATCACCGCTTACACCAACAGGTCATACTATGTGTCATCAATAGTACTAACTGAGTAGATTATGTGTCATATATCACTGCTTACACCAACAGGTCATACTATGTGTCATCAATAGTACTAACTGAGTAGACTATGTGTCATATATCACTGCTTACACCAACAGGTCATACTATGTGTCATCAATGGTACTAACTGAGTAGACTATGTGTCATATCCCCGCTTATACCAACAGGTCATACTATGTGTCATCAATAGCATAAACTGAGTAGACTATGTGTCATATATCACCGCTTACAGCAACAGGTCATACTATGTGTCATCAATAGTACTAACTGAGTAGACTATGTGTCATATATCACCGCTTACACCAACAGGTCATACTATGTGTCATCAATAGTACTAACTGAGTAGATTATGTGTCATATATCACTGCTTACACCAACAGGTCATACTATGTGTCATCAATAGTACTAACTGAGTAGACTATGTGTCATATATCACTGCTTACACCAACAGGTCATACTATGTGTCATCAATGGTACTAACTGAGTAGACTATGTGTCATATCCCCGCTTATACCAACAGGCCATACTATGTGTCATCAATAGTACTAACTGCGTAGATTATGTGTCCAATATCATCAATAGTACTAACTGAGTAGACTATGTGTCATATATCACTGCTTACACCAACAGGTCATACTATGTGTCATCAATAGTACTAACTGAGTAGACTATATGTCATATATCAGTGCATAAACCTACAGGTCATACTATGTGTCATCAATAGTACTCACTGAGAAGACTGTGTCATATATCACCGCTTACACCAATAGGTCATACTATGTGTTATCAATAGTACTAACTGGGTAGACTATGTGTCATATATCACTGCTTACACCAACAGGTCATACTATGTGTCATCAATAGTACTAACTGAGTAGACTATGTGTCATATATCACTGCGTACACCTACAGGTCATACTATGTGTCATCAATAGTACTCACTGAGAAGACTATGTGTCATATATCACCGCTTACACCAATAGGTCATATTATGTGTCATCAATAGTACTAACTGAGTAGACTATGTGTCATGTATCACTGCTTACACCAACAGGTAATACTATATGTCATCAATAGTACTAACTGAGTAGATTATGTGTCATATATCATTGCTTACACCAACTGGTCATACTATGTGTCATCAATAGTACTAACACAGTAGACTGTGTCATATATCACCTCTTACACCAAGAGGTCATACTATGTGTCATCAATAGTACTAACTGAGTAGACTATGTGTCATATATCACCGCTTACACCAACAGGTCATACTAAGTGTCATAAATAGTACTAACTGAGTAGATTATGTCTCATATATCACTGCTTACACCAACAGGTCATACTATGTGTCATCAATAGTACTAACTGAGTATACTATGTGTCATATATCACTGCTTACACCAACAGGTCATACTATGTGTCATCAATAGTACTAACTGAGTAGACTATGCGTCATATATCACTGCTTACACCAACAGGTCATACTATGTGTCATCAATAGTACTCACTGAGTAGATTATGTGTCATATATCACTGCTTACACCAACAGGTCATACTATGTGTCATTAATAGTACTAACTGAGTAGACTCTGTGTTATATATCACTGCTTACATCAACAGGTCATACTATGTGTCATCAATAGTACTAACTGAGTTGACTATGTGTCATATATCACCGCTTACACCAACATGTCATACTATGTGTCATCAATAGTACTAACAGTAGGTTATGTGTCCAACATCATCAATAGTACTAACTGAGTAGACTATGTGTCATCAATAGTACTAACTGAGTAGATTATGTGTCCAACATCATCAATAGTACTAACTGAGTAGACTATGTGTTATATATCACTGCTTACATCAATATGTCATACTATGTGTCATCAATAGTACTAACTGAGTAGACTATATGTTATAAATCACTGCTTACATCAACATGTCATACTATGTGTCATCAATAGTACTAACTGAGTAGACTATGTGTTATATATCACCACTTACACCAACAGGTCATACTATGTGTCATCAATAGTACTAACTGAGTAGACTATGTGTCATATATCACTGCTTACACCAACAGGTCATACTATGTGTCATTAATAGTACTAACTGAGTAGACTCTGTGTTATATATCACTGCTTACACCAACATGTCATACTATGTGTCATCAATAATACTAACTGAGTAGACTATGTGTCATATATCACTGCTTACACCTACAGGTCATACTATGTGTCATCAATAGTACTAACTGAGTAGACTATGTGTCATATATCACTGCTTACACCTACAGGTCATACTATGTGTCATCAATAGTACTCACTGAGAAGACTGTGTCATATATCACCGCTTACACCAACATGTCATACTATGTGTCATCAATAGTACTAACTGAGTAGACTATGTGTTATATATCACTGCTTACACCAACAGGTCATACTATGTGTCATCAATAACAGAAACTGACTTGACTATGTGCCATATATCACTGCTTACACCAACAGGTCATACTATGTGCCATCAATAGTACTAACTGAGTTAATTATGTGACATATATCACTGCTTACACCAACATGTAATAATATGTGTCATCAATAGCACTAACTGAGTAGACTATGTGTCATATCCCCGCTTACACCAACATGTCATACTATGTGTCATCAATAGTACTAACGGAGTAGACTGTGTCATATCCCCGCTTACACCAACAGGTCATACTATGTGTCATCAATAGTACTAACTGAGTAGACTATGTGTCCAACATCATCAATAGTACTAACTGAGTAGACTATGTGTCATATATCACTGCTTACACCAACAGGTCATACTATGTGTCATCAATAGTACTAACTGAGTAGACTATGTGTCATATATCTCTGCATACACCTACAGGTCATACTATGTGTCATCAATAATACTCACTGAGAAGACTATCTGTCATATATCACTACTTACCCCAATAGGTCATACTATGTGTCATCAATAGTACTAACTGAGTAGACTATGTGTCATATATCACCGCTTACACCAACAGGTCATACTATGTGTCATCAAAAGTACTAACTGAGTAGACTATGTGTCATATATCACAACTAACACCAACAGGTCATACTATGTGTCATCAATAGTACTAACTGAGTAGACTATGTGTCATATATCACTGCGTACACCAACAAGTCATACTATGTGTCATCAATAGCTCTAACTGAATAGATTATGTGTAATATATCACTGCTTACACCAACAGGTCATACTATGTGTCATCAATAGCAGAAACTGATTAGAC
The DNA here is from genome assembly GCA_963383655.1 of Bathymodiolus septemdierum. Taxonomy (NCBI): domain Eukaryota; kingdom Metazoa; phylum Mollusca; class Bivalvia; order Mytilida; family Modiolidae; genus Bathymodiolus; species Bathymodiolus septemdierum. Next base: position 690,236 of record OY726530.1, read on the forward strand.
TATGTGCCATATATCACTGCTTACACCAACTAGTCATACTATGTGTCATCAATAGTACTAACGGAGTATACTATGTGTCATATCCCCGCTTACACCAACAGGTCATACTATGTGTCATCAATAGTACTAACTGAGTAGATTATGTGTCCAACATCATCAATAGTACTAACTGAATAGATTATGTGTCATATATCACTGCTTACACCAACAGGTCATACTATGTGTCATCAATAGTACTAACTGAGTAGACTATGTGTCATATATCTCTGCGTACACCTACAGGTCATACTATGTGTCATCAATAATACCCACTGAGAAGACTATGTGTCATATATCACTTCTTACCCCGATAGGTCATACTATGTGTCATCAATAGTACTAACTGAGTAGACTATGTGTCATATATCACCGCTTACACCAACAGGTCATACTATGTGTCATCAATAGTACTAACTGAGTAGACTATGTTTCATATATCACAACTAACACCAACAGGTCATACTATGTGTCATCAATAGTACTAACTGAGTAGACTATGTGTCATATATCACTGCGTACACCAACAAGTCATAATATGTGTCATCAATAGCACTAACAGAGTAGACTATGTATCATATATCACTGCTTACACCAACAGGTCATACTATGTGTCATCAATAGCACTAATTGAGTAGACAATGTGTCATATATCACTGCTTACACCAACAGGTCATACTATGTGTCATCAATAGCAGAAACTGATTAGACTATGTGCCATATATCACTGCTTACACCAACATGTCATACTATGTGTCATCAATAGCAGAAACTGAGTAGATTATGTGTCATATATCACCGCTTAAACCAACAGGTCATACTAAGTGTCATCAATAGTACCAACTGAGTAGACTATGTGTCATATTTCACCGCTTACACCAACAGGTCATACTATGTGTCATCAATAGTACTAACTGAGTAGATTATGTGTCCAACATCATCAATAATACTAACTGAGTAGACTATGTGTTATATATCACTGCTTACACCAATAGGTCATACTATGTGTTATCAATAGTACTAACTGAGTAGACTATGTGTCATATATCACTGCTTACACCAACAGGTCATACTATGTGTCATCAATAGTACTAACTGAGTAGACTCTGTGTCATATACCACTGCTTACACCAACAGGTCATACTATGTGTCATCAATGGTACTAACTGAGTAGACTATGTGTCATATCCCCGCTTACACCAACAGGTCATACTACGTGTCATCAATAGTACTAACTGAGTAGATTATGTTTCCAACATCATCAATAGTACTAACTGAGTAGACTATGTGTCATATGTCACTGCTTACACCAACAGGTCATACTATGTGTCATCAATAGTACTCACTGAGAAGACTGTGTCATATATCACCGCTTACAACAATAGGTCATATTATGTGTTATCAATAGTACTAACTGAGTAGACTATGTGTCATATATCACTGCTTACACCAACAGGTCATACTATGTGTCATCAATAGTACTAACTGAGTAGACTATGTGTCATATATCACTGCGTACACCTACAGGTCATACTATGTGTCATCAATAGTACTCACTGAGAAGACTGTGTGTCATATATCAACGCTTACACCAATAGGTCATACTATGTGTCATCAATAGTACTAACTTAGTAGACTGTGTCATGTATCACTGCTTACACCAACAGGTCATACTATGTGTCATCAATAGTAGTAACTGAGTAGATTATGTGTCATATATCACTGCTTACACCAACTGGTCATACTATGTGTCATCAATAGTACTAACTGAGCAGACTATGTGTCATATATCACCTCTTACACCAAGCGGTCATGCTATGTGTCATCAATAGTACTAGCTGAGTAGACTATGTGTCATATATCACCGCTTACACCAACAGGTCATACTATGTGTCATCAATAGTACTAACTGAGTAGATTATGTGTCATATATCACTGCTTACACCAACAGGTCATACTATGTGACATCAATAGTACTAACTGAGTAGACTATGTGTCATATATCACCGCTTACACCAACAGGTCATACTATGTGTCATCAATAGTACTAACTGAGTAGATTATGTGTCCAACATCATCAATAGTACTAACTGAGTAGACTATGTGTCATATATCACTACTTACTCCAACAGGTCATACTATGTGTCATCAATAGTACTAACTGAGTAGACTATGTGTCATATATCACTGCGTACACCTACAGCTCATACTATGTGTCATCAATAGTACTCACTGAGAAGACTATGTGTCATATATCACTGCTTACACCAATAGGTCATACTATGTGTCATCAATAGTACTCACTGAGAAGACTATGTGTCATATATCACTGCTTACACCAACAGGTCATACTATGTGTCACCAATGGTACTGACTGAGTAGATTATGTGTCCAACATCATCAATAGTACTAACTGAGTAGACTATGTGTCATCAATAGTACTAACTGAGTAGATTATGTGTCCAACATCATCAATAGTACTAACTGAGTAGACTATGTGTTATATATCACTGCTTACACCAACTGGTCATACTATGTGTCATCAATAGTACTAACTGAGTAGAATATGTGTCATATATCACCTCTTACACCAAGCAGTCATGCTATGTGTCATCAATAGTACTAGCTGAGTAGACTATGTGTCATATATCACCGCTTACACCAACAGGTCATACTATGTGTCATCAATAGTACTAACTGAGTAGATTATGTGTCATATATCACTGCTTACACCAACAGGTCATACTATGTGACATCAATAGTACTAACTGAGTAGACTATGTGTCATATATCACCGCTTACACCAACAGGTCATACTGTGTCATCAATAGTACTAACTGAGTAGATTATGTGTCCAACATCATCAATAGTACTAACTGAGTAGACTATGTGTCATATATCACTACTTACTCCAACAGGTCATACTATGTGTCATCAATAGTACTCACTGAGTAGATTATGTGTCATATATCACTGCGTACACCTACAGGTCATACTATGTGTCATCAATAGTACTCACTGAGAAGACTATGTGTCATATATCACTGCATACACCAATAGGTCATACTATGTGTCATCAATAGTACTCACTGAGAAGACTATCTGTCATATATCACTGCTTACACCAACAGGTCATACTATGTGTCACCAATGGTACTGACTGAGTAGATTATGTGTCCAACATCATCAATAGTACTAACTGAGTAGACTATGTGTCATCAATAGTACTAACTGAGTAGATTATGTGTCCAACATCATCAATAGTACCAACTGAGTAGACTATGTGTTATATATCACTGCTTACATCAACATGTCATACTATGTGTCATCAATAGTACTAACTGAGTAGACTATGTGTTATATATCACTGCTTACACCAACATGTCATACTATGTGTCATCAATAGTACTAACTGAGTAGATTATGTGTCATATATCACCTCTTACACCAAGCGGTCATGCTATGTGTCATCAATAGTACTAGCTGAGTAGACTATGTGTTATATATCACCGCTTACACCAACAGGTCATACTATGTGTCATCAATAGTACTAACTGAGTAGACTATGTGTCATATATCACTGCTTACACCAACAGGTCATACTATGTGTCTTCAATAGTACTAACTGAGTAGATTATGTGTCATATATCACTGCTTACACCAACAGATCATACTATGTGACATCAATAGTACTAACTGAGTAGACTATGTGTCATATATCACCGCTTACACCAACAGGTCATACTATGTGTCATCAATAGTATTAACTGAGTAGATTATGTGTCCAACATCATCAATAGTACTAACTGAGTAGACTATGTGTCATATATCACCGCTTACACCAACAGGTCATACTATGTGTCATCAATAGTACTAACTGAGTAGACTATGTGTCATATATCACTGCGTACACCTACAGGTCATACTATGTGTCATCAATAGTATTCACTGAGAAGATTATGTGTCATATATCATTGCTTACACCAATAGGTCATACTATGTGTCATCAATAGTACTCACTGAGAAGACTATGTGTCATATATCACTGCTTACACCAACAGGTCATACTATGTGTCACCAATGGTACTGACTGAGTAGATTATGTGTCCAACATCATCAATAGTACTAACTGAGTAGACTATGTGTCATCAATAGTACTAACTGAGTAGATTATGTGTCCAACATCATCAATAGTACTAACTGAGTAGACTATGTGTTATATATCACTGCTTACACCAACATGTCATACTATGTGTCATCAATAGTACTAACTGAGTAGATTATGTGTCATATATCACTGCTTTCACCAACATGTCATACTATGTGTCATCAATAGTACTAACTGAGTAGACTATGTGTTATATATCACTGCTTACACCAACATGTCATACTATGTGTCATCAATAGTACTAACTGAGTAGATTATGTGTCATATATCACTGCTTACACCAACAGGTCATACTATGTGTCATCTATAGTACTAACTGAGTAGACTATGTGTTATATATCACTGCTTACACCAACATGTCATACTATGTGTCATCAATAGTACTAACTGAGTAGATTATGTGTCATATATCACTGCTTACACCAACAGATCATACTATGTGTCATCAATAGCACTAACTGAGTAGACTATGTGTCATATATCACTGCTTACACCAACAGGTCATAGTATGTGCCATCAATAGTACTAACTGAGTTAATTATGTGACATATATCACTGCTTACACCAACATGTGATAATATGTGTCATCAATAGTACTATCTGAGTAGATTATGTGTCCAACATCATCAATAGTACTAACTGAATAGACTATGTGTCATATATCACTGCTTACACCAACAGGTCACACTATGTGTCATCAATAGTACTAACTGAGTAGACTATGTGTCATATATCACTGCCTACACCAATAGGTCATACTATGTGTCATCAATAGTACTCACTGAGTAGACTATGTGTCATATATCAGTGCGTACACCTACAGGTCATACTATGTGTCATCAATAGTACTCACTGAGAAGACTGTGTCATATATCACCGCTTACAACAATAGGTCATACTATGTGTTATCAATAGTACTAACTGAGTAGACTATGTGTCATATATCACTGTTTACACCAACAGGTCATACTATGTGTCATCAATAGTACTAACTGAGTAGACTATGTGTCATATATCACTGCGTACACCTACAGGTCATACTATATGTCATCAATAGTACTCACTGAGAGGACTATGTGTCATATATCACCGCTTACACCAATAGGTCATACTATGTGTCATCAATAGTACTAACTTAGTAGACTGTGTCATGTATCACTGCTTACACCAACAGGTCATACTATGTGTCATCAATAGTAGTAACTGAGTAGATTATGTGTCATATATCACTGCTTACACCAACTGGTCATACTATGTGTCATCAATAGTACTAACTGAGTAGACTATGTGTCATATATCACCTCTTACACCAAGAGGTCATGCTATGTGTCATCAATAGTACTAGCTGAGTAGACTATGTGTCATATATCACCGCTTACACCAACAGGTCATACTATGTGTCATCAATAGTACTAACTGAGTAGACTATGTGTCATATATCACTGCTTACACCAACAGGTCATACTATGTGTCATCAATAGTACTAACTGAGTAGATTATGTGTCATATATCACTGCTTACACCAACAGGTCATACTATGTGACATCAATAGAACTAACTGAGTAGACTATGTGTCATATATCACCGCGTACACCAACAGGTCATACTATGTGTCATCAATAGTACTAACTGAGTAGATTATGTGTCCAACATCATCAATAGTACTAACTGAGAAAATTATGTGTCATATATCACTGCTTACACCAACAGGTCATACTATGTGTCATCAATAGTACTAACTGAGTAGACTATGTGTCATATATCACTGCTTAAACCAACAGGTCATACTATGTGTCTTCAATAGTACTAACTGAGTAGACTATGTGTCATATATCACTGCTTACACCAACAGGTCATACTATGTGTCATCAATAGTACTAACTGAGTAGATTATGTGTCATATATCACTGCTTACACCAACAGGTCATACTATTTGACATCAATAGAACTAACTGAGTAGACTATGTGTCATATATCACCGCTTACACCAACAGGTCATACTATGTGTCATCAATAGTACTAACTGAGTAGATTATGTGTCCAACATCATCAATAGTACTAACTGAGTAGACTATGTGTCATATATCACTGCGTACACCTACAGGTCATACTATGTATCATCAACAGTACTCACTGAGAAGACTATGTGTCATATATCACTGCTTACACCAATAGGTCATACTATGTGTCATCAATAGTACTCACTGAGAAGACTATGTGTCATATATCACTGCTTACACCAACAGGTCATACTATGTGTCACCAATGGTACTGACTGAGTAGATTATGTGTCCAACATCATCAATAGTACTAACTGAGTAGACTATGTGTCATCAATAATACTAACTGAGTAGATTATGTGTCCAACATCATCAATAGTACTAACTGAGTAGACTATGTGTTATATATCACTGCTTACATCAACATGTCATACTATGTGTCATCAATAGTACTAACTGAGTAGACTGTGTGTTATATATCACTGCTTACACCAACATGTCATACTATGTGTCATCAATAGTACTAACTGAGTAGAGTATGTGTCATATCCCCGCTTACACCAACAGGTCATACTATGTGTCATCAATGGTACTAACTGAGTAGATTATGTGTCCAACATCATCAATAGTACTAACTGAATAGACTATGTGTCATATATCACTACTTACACCAACAGGTCATACTATGTGTCATCAATAGTACTAACTGAGTAGAGTATGTGTCATATATCACTGCTTACACCAACAGGTCATACTATGTGTCATCAATAGTACTAACGGAGTAGACTATGTGTTATATATCACCGCTTACACCAACAGGTCATACTATGTGTCATCAATAGTACTAACTGAGTAGACTATGTGTCATATATCACTGGTTACACCAACAGGTCATACTATGTGTCATCAATAGCACTAACTGAGTAGACTATGTGTCATATATCACTGCTTACACCAACAGGTCATAGTATGTGCCATCAATAGTACTAACTGAGTTAATTATGTGACATATATCACTGCTTACACCAACATGTCATAATATGTGTCATCAATAGTACTAACGAAGTAGACGTTGTGTCATATATCATTGCTTACACCAATAAGTCATACTATGTGTCATCAATGGTACTAACTGAGTAGACTATGTGTCATATCCCCGCTTACACCAACAGGTCATACTATGTGTCATCAATAGTACTATCTGAGTAGATTATGTGTCCAACATCATCAATAGTACTAACTGAATAGACTATGTGTCATATATCACTACTTACACCAACAGGTCATACTATGTGTCATCAATAGTACTAACTGAGTAGACAATGTGTCATATATCTCTGCGTACACCTACAGGTCATACTATGTGTCATCAATAGTACTCACTGAGAAGACTATGTGTCATATATCACTGCTTACACCAATAGGTCATACTATGTGTCATCAATAGTACTAACTGAGTAGACTATGTGTCATATATCACCGCTTACACCAACATGTCATACTATGTGTCATCAATAGTACTAACTGAGTAGACTATGTGTCATATATCACAGCTAGCACCAACAGGTCATACTATATGTCATCAATAGTACTAACTGAGTAGACTATGTGTCATATATCACTGCTTACACCAACAGGTCATACTATGTGTCATCAATAGTACTAACTGAGTAGACTATGTGTCATATATCACTGCTTGCACCAACAGGTCATACTATGTGTCATCAATAGTACTAACTGAGTAGACTATGTGTCATATATCACTGCGTACACCTACAGGTCATACTATGTGTCATCAATAGCACTAACTGAGTAGACTATGTGTCATATTTCTCTGCGTACACCTACAGGTCATACTATGTGTCATCAATAGTACTCACTGAGAAGACTATGTGTCATATATCACTGCTTACACCAACAGGTCATACTATGTGTCATCAATAGTACTAACTGAGTAGACTATGTGTCATATATCTCTGCATACACCTACAGGTCATACTATGTGTAATCAATAGTACTCACTGAGAAGACTATGTGTCATATATCACTGCTTACACCAATAGGTCATACTATGTGTCATCAATAGTTCTAACTGAGTAGACTATGTGTCATATATCACTGCTTACACCAATAGGTCATACTATGTGTCATCAATCGTACTAACTGAGTAGTTTATGTGTCATATATCACTGCTTACAACAACAGGTCATACTATGTGTCATCAATAGTACTAACTGGGTAGACTATGTGTCATATATCACCACTTACACCAACAGGTCATTCTATGTGTCATCAATAGTACTAACTGAGTAGATTATGTGTCCAACATCATCAATAGTACTAACTGAGTAGACTATGTGTCATATATCACTGCTTACACCAACAGGTCATACTATGTGTCACCAATAGTACTAACTGAGTAGACTATGTGTCATATATCACTGCTTACACCAACAGGTCATACTATGTGTCATCAATAGTACTAACTGAGTAGACTATGTGTCATATATCACTGCTTACACCAACAGGTCATACTATGTGTCATCAATAGTACTGACTGAGTAGACTCTGTGTCATATATCTCTGCGTACACCTACAGGTCATACTATGTGTAATCAATAGTACTCACTGAGAAGACTATGTGTCATATATCACTGCTTACACCAATAGGTCATACTATGTGTCATCAATAGTACTAACTGAGTAGACTATGTATCATATATCACTGCTTACACCAACAGGTCATACTATGTGTCTTCAATAGTACTAACTGAGTAGACTATGTGTCATATATCACTGCTTACACCAACAGGTCATACTATGTGTCATCAATAGTACTAACTGAGTAGATTATGTGTCATATATCACTGCTTACACCAACAGGTCTTACTATGTGACATCAATAGTACTAACTGAGTAGACTATGTGTCATATATCACCGCTTACACCAACAGGTCATACTATGTGTCATCAATAGTACTAACTGAGTAGATTATGTGTCCAACATCATCAATAGTACTAACTGAGTAGACTATGTGTCATATATCACTGCGTACACCTACAGGTCATACTATGTGTCATCAATAGTACTCACTGAGAAGACTATGTGTCATATATCACTGCTTACACCAATAGGTCATACTATGTGTCATCAATAGTACTCACTGAGAAGACTATGTGTCATATATCACTGCTTACACCAACAGGTCATACTATGTGTCACCAATGGTACTGACTGAGTAGATTATGTGTCCAACATCATCAATAGTACTAACTGAGTAGACTATGTGTCATCAATAGTACTAACTGAGTAGATTATGTGTCCAACATCATCAATAGTACTAACTGAGTAGACTATGTGTTATATATCACTGCTTACATCAACATGTCATACTATGTGTCATCAATAGTACTAACTGAGTAGACTGTGTGTTATATATCACTGCTTACACCAACATGTCATACTATGTGTCATCAATAGTACTAACTGAGTAGATTATGTGTCATATATCACCGCTTACACCAATAAGTCATACTATGTGTCATCAATGGTACTAACTGAGTAGACTATGTGTCATATCCCCGCTTACACCAACAGGTCATAGTATGTGTCATCAATAGCACTAACTGAGTAGACTATGTGTCATATATCACTGCTTACACCAACAGGTCATACTATGTGTCATCAATAGCACTAACTGAGTAGACTATGTGTCATATATCACTGCTTACACCAACAGGTCATAGTATGTGCCATCAATAGTACTAACTGAGTTAATTATGTGACATATATCACTGCTTACACCAACAGGTCATAGTATGTGCCATCAATAGTACTAACTGAGTAGACTATGTGTTATATATCACCGCTTACACCAATAAGTCATACTATGTGTCATCAATGGTACTAACTGAGTAGACCATGTGTCATTTCCCCGCTTACACCAACAGGTCATACTATGTGTCATCAATAGTACTATCTGAGTAGATTATGTGTCCAACATCATCAATAGTACTAACTGAATAGACTATGTGTCATATATCACTACTTACACCAACAGGTCATACTATGTGTCATCAATAGTACTAACTGAAGTAGACTATGTGTCATATATCACTGCGTACACCTACAGGTCATACTATGTGTCATCAATAGTACTCACTGAGAAGACTATGTGTCATATATCACTGCTTACACCAATAGGTCATACTATGTGTCATCAATAGTACTCACTGAGAAGACTATGTGTCATATATCACTGCTTACACCAACAGGTCATACTATGTGTCACCAATGGTACTGACTGAGTAGATTATGTGTCCAACATCATCAATAGTACTAACTGAGTAGACTATGTGTCATCAATAATACTAACTGAGTAGATTATGTGTCCAACATCATCAATAGTACTCACTAAGAAGACTATGTGTCATATATCACTGCTTACACCAATAGGTCATACTATGTGTCATCAATAGTACTCACTGAGAAGACTATGTGTCATATATCACTGCTTACACCAACAGGTCATACTATGTGTCACCAATGGTACTGACTGAGTAGATTATGTGTCCAACATCATCAATAGTACTAACTGAGTAGACTATGTGTCATCAATAATACTAACTGAGTAGATTATGTGTCCAACATCATCAATAGTATTAACTGAGTAGACTATGTGTTATATATCACTGCTTACATCAACATGTCATACTATGTGTCATCAATAGTACTAACTGAGTAGACTGTGTGTTATATATCACTGCTTACACCAACATGTCATACTATGTGTCATCAATAGTACTAACTGAGTAGATTATGTGTCATATATCACTGCTTACACCAACAGGTCATACTATGTGTCATCAATAGTACTAACTGAGTAGACTATGTGTCATATATCACTGCTTACATCAACATGTCATACTATGTGTCATCAATAGTACTAACTGAGTAGACTATGTGTCATATATCACTGCTTACACCAACAGGTCATACTATGTGTCATCAATGGTACTAACTGAGTAGATTATGTGTCATATCCCCGCTTACACCAACAGGTCATACTATGTGTCATCAATGGTACTAACTGAGTAGACTATGTGTCATATCCCCGCTTACACCAACAGGTCATACTATGTGTCATCAATAGTACTATCTGAGTAGATTATGTGTCCAACATCATCAATAGTACTAACTGAATAGACTATGTGTCATATATCACTACTTACACCAACAGGTCATACTATGTGTCATCAATAGTACTAACTGAGTAGACTATGTGTCATATATCTCTGCGTACACCTACAGGTCATACTATGTGTCATCAATAGTACTCACTGAGAAGACTATGTGTCATATATCACTGCTTACACCAATAGGTCATACTATGTGTCATCAATAGTACTAACTGAGTAGACTATGTGTCATATATCACCGCTTACACCAACATGTCATACTATGTGTCATCAATAGTACTAACTGAGTAGACTATGTGTCATATATCACAGCTAACACCAACAGGTCATACTATGTGTCATCAATAGTACTAACTGAGTAGACTATGTGTCATATATCACTGCTTACACCAACATGTCATACTATGTGTCATCAATAGTACTAACTGAGTAGACTATGTGTCATATATCACTGCTTATACCAATAGGTCATACTATATGTCATCAATAGTACTAACTGAGTAGTTTATGTGTCATATATCACTGCTTACAACAACAGGTCATACTATGTGTCATCAATAGTACTAACTGGGTAGACTATGTGTCATATATCACCGCTTACACCAACAGGTCATACTCTGTGTCATCAATAGTACTAACTGAGTAGATTATGTGTCCAACATCATCAATAGTACTAACTGAGTAGACTATGTGTCATATATCACTGCTTACACCAACAGGTCATACTATGTGTCATCAATAGTACTAACTGAGTAGACTATGTGTCATATATCACTGCTTACACCAACAGGTCATACTATGTGTCATCAATAGTACTAACTGAGTAGACTATGTGTCATATATCACTGCTTACACCAACAGGTCATACTATGTGTCATCAATAGTACTAACTGAGTAGACTATGTGTCATATATCACTGCTTACACCAACAGGTCATACTATGTGTCATCAATAGTACTAACTGAGTAGACTATATGTCATATATCACTGCTTACACCAACAGGTCATACTATGTGTCATCAATAGTACTAACTGGGCAGACTATGTGTCATATATGACTGCTTACACCAACAGGTCATAGTATGTGTCATCAATAGTACTAACTGAGTAGGCTATGTGTCATATATCACTGCTTACACCAATAGGTCATAGTATGTGTCATCAATAGTACTAACTGAGTAGATTATGTGTCCAACATCATCAATAGTACTAACTGAGTAGACTATGTGTCATATATCACTGCTTACACTAACAGGTCATACTATGTGTCATCAATAGTATTAAAACTGAGTAGACTGTGTCATATATCACTGCTTACACCAACATGTCATACTACATGTATGTGTCATCAATAGTACTAACTGAGAAGACTATGTGTCATATATCACTGCTTACACCAACAGGTCATAAAATGCGTCATCAATAGTACTAACTGAGTAGATTATGTGTCATATATCACTGCTTACACCAACAGATCATACTATGTGTCATCAATAGTACTAACTGAGTAGATTATGTGTCATATATCACTGCTTACACCAACAGGTCATACTATGTGTCATCAATAGCACTAATTGAGTGGACTGTGTGTCATATATCACTGCTTACACCGACAGGTCATACTATATGTCATCAATAGCACTAATTGAGTGGTCTGTGTGTCATATATCACTGTTAAACCAACAGGTCATACTATGTGTCATCAATAGCACTAATTGAGTGGACTGTGTGTCATATATCACTGCTTACACCAACAGGTCATACTATGTGTCATCAATAGTACTAATTGAGTGGACTGTGTGTCATATATCACTGCTTACACCAACAGGTCATACTATGTGTCATCAATAGCACTAATAGAGTGGACTGTGTGTCATATATCACTGCTTTCACCGACAGGTCATACTATGTGTCATCAATGGTACTAATTGAGTCTTCAATTTGAAGGCAGACAGTATTTCGTAGAAGTAGACTAGTTTGTCTATATTATTTATATTTTATCAACCAACGTGCCTCAAAGGATACACTATATTTGTTACATCTTATCATTTACGAATGAGATTTTGTCAATAACGTACTTTGTAAGCTTAGATGTGCCACATTCGTCGATTTGTATGATTGATTTTGGAAATATTTCGATTATGTGGAATTAATTTTTTATTTTTTCTCATATACGAAGGTAGCCAACAGTTACGAGGGAATGATTAATCCACGGTTTGTAGGGGGATGCGCTTTGCTCGATTTTTATTTTTCTGTTTAATGTTTTGTAGATCATTGTTTATCTTTTGTTTCTCTTTTTCTTTTGGTCATTGTATTGTCTGTCCTCATTGTATTGTCTGTTCTCATTGTATTGTCTGTCCTCATTGTATTGTCTGTCCTCATTGTATTGTCTGTCCTCATGGTATTGTCTGTCCTCATGGTATTGTCTGTCCTCATTGCATTGTCTGTCCTCATTGTATTGTCTGTCCTCATTGTATTGTCTGTCCTCATTGTATTGTCTGTCCTCATTGTACTGTCTGTCCTCATTGTACTGTCTGTCCTCATTGTATTGTCTGTCCTCATTGTATTGTCTGTCCTCATTGTATTGTCTGTCCTCATTGTATTGTCTGTCCTCATTGTATTGTTTGTCCTCATTGTATTGTCTGTCCTCATTGTATTGTCTGTCCTCATGGTATTGTCTGTCCTCATGGTATTGTCTGTCCTCATTGTATTGTCTGTCCTCATTGTATTGTCTGTCCTCATTGTATTGTCTGTCCTTCTACGATTTACGGCTTCTGAATATCCCTTTGGTGTCTTCAAATTTTTCTGTCGTAGATCTGAATGTTTAATTATATCTCTTGAACACATGCTTTGATCTATAGAACTATTTGATCTAAAATGTAATACAATATATTGCTTTATTAATCTATCTTGAATTCATTTAATATTTAACAAGATACGCTGGTAACATATTTACTTGAACTAAAAAAAATGAAATCAAATTCGTCTAGTTTAATTAGTATCATAACATTTGTTGTTAATTAACTGATATTTAATAGATTAACTCTGTAGTTGTCATATTTTCTAACATATAACATTACGTGATAAAGTTTGCCAGTGACTTGTGAAAGGCCTCACTAAACACCGGGTGGTGAACACGGGTGCTCCGGAAGGGTGGATAGTTCCTGTTCCAATAGTGACACCCGTCGTGTTACTCTAGCTACAAACGCGATGATCAGTCGTGAATGAGGAAAGGAATGGGAAGTGCTTACGACAAATGGACATGTGTGACACAGATATTCCGTAACCGTTAACCAAGTCAAGTTGGTGTCCATAAAACTTCCAAAGTTATGACTTCAACTTGGGAACCCTTGGTTCAGTAACTTCCTTGTTAGCAGCAACCCTCTATCAAGGACATCCTGATAGGAGCCACATGCTCTAGAATATCGTATCATCTGAGAGATATATACTTCATATACAGGTGCTGCCGGAATGTTGCTACATATAAATGGAATGTTCCCAATCAAAATTGAAATCTTCTTTTTGTCTTAAAGTTTCGTTCATAAACGGCCATCACTGTCAATGTATGAAGCTGACTTAGCTGTTCTAGATTAACCAAGCCACGCTTTGGAATTTTTCCGACAGTCTGGTCTTTTTGTATTTTTTATTTTATCTATATTAGTATAGCAATTTGAAATGCAATAATTGATATCATTTTTTCATGTAGAATTCTTGACTAATATATCTTGATATCATTTTTTCATGTAGAATTCTTGACTAATATATCTTGATATCATTTTTTCATGTAGAATTCTTGACTAATATATCTTGATATCATTTTTTCATGTAGAATTCTTGACTAATATATATTGATATCATTTTTTCATGTAGAATTCTTGACTAATATATCTTGATATCATTTTTTCATGTAGAATTCTTGACTAATATATCTTGATATCACTTTTTCATGTAGAATACTTGACTAATATATCTTGATATCATTTTTTCATGTAGAATTCTTGACTAATATATCTTGATATCACTTTTTCATGTAAAATTCTTGACTAACATATCTTGATACCATTTTTTCATGTAGAATTCTTGACAAATATATCTTGATATCACTTTTTCATGTAGAATTCTTGACTAATATATCTTGATATCATTTTTTCATGTAGAATTCTTGACTAATATATCTTGATATAATTTTTTCATGTCGAATTCTTAACTAATATATCTTGATATAATTTTTTCATGTAGAATTCTTGACTAAAATATCTTGATATCATTTTTTCATGTAGAATTCTTGACTAATATATCTTGATATCATTTTTTCATGTAGAATTCTTGACAAATATATCTTGATATCATTTTTTCATGTAGAATTCTTGACAAATATATCTTGATATCATTTTTTCATGTAGTATTCTTGACTAATATATCTTGATATCATTTTTTCATGTAGAATTCTTGACTAATATATATTGATATCTTTTTTTCATGTAGAATTCTTGACAAATATATCTTGATATCATTTTTTCATGTAGAATTCTTGACTAATATATATTGATATCATTTTTTCATGTAGAATTCTTGACTAATATATCTTGATATCATTTTTTCATGTAGAATTCTTGACTAATATATCTTGATATCATTTTTTCATGTAGAATTCTTGACTAATATATCTTGATATCATTTTTTCATGTAGAATTCTTGACTAATATATATTGATATCATTTTTTCATGTAGAATTCTTGACAAATATATCTTGATATCATTTTTTCATGTAGAATTCTTGACAAATATATCTTGATATCATTTTTTCATGTAGTATTCTTGACTAATATATCTTGATATCATTTTTTCATGTAGAATTCTTGACTAATATATATTGATATCATTTTTTCATGTAGAATTCTTGACTAATATATCTTGATATCATTTTTTCATGTAGAATTCTTGACTAATATATCTTGATATCATTTTTTCATGTAGAATTCTTGACTAATATATATTGATATCATTTTTTCATGTAGAATTCTTGACTAATATATCTTGATATCATTTTTTCATGTAGAATTCTTGACTAATATATATTGATATCATTTTTTCATGTAGAATTCTTGACTAATATATCTTGATATCATTTTTTCATGTAGAATTCTTGACTAATATATCTTGATATAATTTTTTCATGTAGAATTCTTGACTAATATATCTTGATATCATTTTTTCATGTAGAATTCTTGACTAATATATATTGATATCATTTTTTCATGTAGAATTCTTGACTAATATATCTTGATATCATTTTTTCATGTAGAATTCTTGACTAATATATCTTGATATCATTTTTTCATGTAGAATTCTTGACTAATATATCTTGATATCATTTTTTCATGTAGAATTCTTGACTAATATATCTTGATATCATTTTTTCATGTAGAATTCTTGACTAATATATCTTGATATCATTTTTTCATGTAGAATTCTTGACTAATATATCTTGATATCATTTTTTCATGTAGAATTCTTGACTAATATATCTTGATATCAATTTTTCATGTAGAATTCTTGACTAATATATCCAGATTTGCTAATTATTTTATTTAAGTTATTCTTTTTTGTTATTCAGTTGTGCTGATATATGATATTTTAGATATTATTAAAGTGACTGTACAAAGCCAGGAATGTGAGCGGTCATGCATATATATATTTGTTAGGGGTATCGGTTTTACTTTTTTGTACTTTTTTGGTATGTTATTTTGAAATTGTTCCGACAGCGTGGTATTTTTGGGTATTTTTTGTCTTCATTTTATTGTATATAAAGGTACCATCGTGTGTAAATTTATCAATCATTAACAAAACAAATTAACAATTGCAAACATATGAAAACAGGACATCGAAATACAGATACAATATATGTATGATTAATTTAATCAAAGATTCATTGTCTGGAAATTAAACAATACTAATGTTGATTGGAAAAATACGGCCACAGTATTAAATTGCGTGAGCGCGAGATGGCAAGATGAAGAAGAGAGACTGCCGATTACGATATGTTGGGCTAGCCCGTGCTTCGCAGGTGACAGCGAAAGCTACAATCCTCTATGGAATTTAGAGAGATCTACAGGACGCGTTTCCCATACGATCGCAAATATTTACTATCCCGAACTCTCTGGTTATTTCAAAGAGTCCAAACCAAGTTCCGAATCGTTACCGACCCCTCTGGTATGCAAAGAAAATAATCAAAATATGAACCCACGTAAAATGTGGGGACCGACGTGTCCCGTTTTCATCTTGTCATATTCCGCCAACGATGTGTCCAAAACTGTGACAATTTTATTAAGTCATATAATACAATACAAATGTATATACAATAATTATAAACTATAAGATATTAAATGAAAATATTTGTAAAGTGCAATTTAAAATTGAAACTATATTTCCTTATTAAAGTCTTTATATAAGCTTCTTGACAATCTGATGTTCGATTGAGCTAAATAGAAAATCAACGTATTTCAATATAAAATTATATATAACGATAAGAATTGAAAATCTTAAATTTGAAAAACACTTAATACTCTCCACAGTGTCAGTTATCTCTCCGGCGTGGAACGCCCTTGTGAATAAAGTTCTCCATTGGTTTTCCCTAAATGTCCATTGAGTTGGGGTCTAGTCCATGTCGTCAGCGACAAATCTGATATATTAACAAAACAGCAGCAGAATCTTATCCATTATTGCAGCAAAGGGGATAAGGAGTTGGAGGGGTGGTGGGTGGAATTTTTTGTTGACAATGTGCCTGTTGTCGAAAATTGGATGCTGGGAATGTGTGACGTCGCAGATTGTATAAATGACGTTCGCGATCCGGAGACAATCCGGTTTTCGGACTTCCAAAATTCTAAAACTTAGGTTAAGACTAAGTTCACTTTTATTAAATCCGTTTATCCTTTAACGATAAACTTAAATGATATATTACAGTTACAATCCTTAAAGGAAAAATGCAACGCGACACCCATTAATATAACCTCTCATTTGTTCTATTTAAGGTGAATTTACTCCTTTGTTTACATATTTGAAGAAATGGTGTACTTCAACAACCTTGACGATAGTAACGTTATAACTATGATATACATATCGTGATGTGTGTACGATACACATTTGCCAGAGCTATATTTAGACACGACATCAACACCACCAAATGAAATTTCTACTGATTGTTACAGAAACACGTGACAACAGGTAGAGGAGTTAATATTATCACGTGACAAACAGGGAGAGTGAATAGTATCACGTGACGACAGGGAGAGGAATGAATATTATCACGTGACAACAGGGAGAGGAGTGAATATTATCACGTGACAACAGGGAGAGGGGTGAATATTATCCTATCATGTTGAAAAGTATATGTGTTTGTGTTCAATGTACCATGACTGGTGGACAATGGTGAAGACTTTTTCTGCACGTAAACTTTTCTTCTGACATTGACCTGAAACTACAAAACTACAATAAAGTCGATAAATTTGTCTCAGTCTTCCTATGTTTACCGACTGTGCCATTAGCCAGTATCTTCCGTAGAACTATAAATTGTTTTGTATAACATCATGAACGGTTGAGGTGTCAATAAATGTCGTATTCAAAACCACTCCTAACTACTTTTAGATTGAATTCTTTAAAACATTATTGCCTTTAAATTGCATTTTCTGTTATCACGACTTGTTTTGTAAGATTGCATGACCAATTCCGTATCATGTTAAAACCCTAATGTCTGTTGAAATCTAATCTTCACAGATTTCGTTTGTTAGTGAAATATGTATCATTTCAAATAGTTCACGTTTTAATCGCACTTTGTACATTGCCAACAGTGACCAACAACGTACGTAATTAAACAACACTATTAAGAATTAACTGGTAGAACGCGCTAAAGTGGATCACGGGTCACTGTGAGGTCCTGAAGGATTATTCTAAGCTGTGACACATGGACGACCTGTGGACTCCGGTTAGGCAACTGTGAACGGGGTTGCAATGACAAAAATCTTTCAAATTTAATTGAAAGAGGCCTGTGTTTATTTTTCATTAACGACTTTCTATCATGTTGTTTAAAGACAAGAATTTACCCTCTGGGGCACCTCAAACGCTGGAATTTCGGAATTTCCCATATGTGTTTCAGTGGGGTGAAACAGGATGTTATAAATTGCTGAAATCCATCGATTAATGTAAAATACACACTTTTTTCACTTCTTGCACATATTTTTCACATGTTTTGTTATAACATATGCATGGTTTAATCCTAATAAGCTATACCGAATATAGAACACTATTTTTATTTGAGGGCTTAGACCCTACTTCAAATAGACTAATCCATTTTTCGCGGGAAAACTGATGATGATCGATGAATGTTGATGTATGTGTACACAGTAGATAATCAAGATTTTCAAGGTATTTTGAAAGTGTACTACGTAGGCTTAGATGCTTACAATAGGAATTAAAGTAGGAATTACTACTGGTAAGTTCAAATGTACAAGTTAAAAGGGCGATATTGAAAAAATTGAAGAAGAAGAAGAAGAAGAAGAAGAAAATAAGCTCCGCCTCTCCGAAATTATGTAAACATTTATCACGTGACACCATGTTTACTTGAAACCAAGGTCGAGTTGTTCAGATAGAACACATAGAACGCTGTGCGACATACGATACGGGAGCAAATTAATTTAACAAAAGTGTGAATTTCTACAGAAATAGTCAGAATAAACATAGCTTGAGGGTTAAGGGTCATGCAGTTGGGAAAGATGAAATCTGGTTAAGTAGAAAAAAATCCAGGAATTTGCTAGGAGCGGGGGCATCCATGTCCCATGGACACATCCTTCTTTTATTTCAAGTTGTAGCTCTCCTGACCATTTATTCAGATAAATACCCATATAAAATTACGATTCCATATCCATATATCTTATATTTCCATGTACACCCCCCTTTCTCTCTCTCTCTCTCTCTCTCTCTCTCTCTCTCTACTTAATAGTAACATTTCAAAATTGACCAGTTGCAACCTTTCTCGCTAATAAACACCCCAATTTCAGTAAAGATTTTCACTCAATTTTCAATCAATCTTGCAATGTCAATTAAAAAGCAACCCTATCAACATATTTCAGCTAAAATGGCTTTTAAAATAAAAAAAATTAATGTACATTATATTTGTGTGCTTCACAAGTAAAACTCTAAAATGACTTCTGTTACTCTTATACACTCATCCCTTCCCGTCTTTGTTAGGAAATGTTCTACACCTCGGCGATTATGTATAGAATGCATTAGAAAAAATACTAACAAACATTTTCATGTCATTTTCTTCCAAATTACATGTAGAACACAATCAACGGGGGGGGGGGGGGGGGCAATTTTTGCGCTCCATTAGTCAAGAGCTGTGTTATATACACCTGCCTATGCACATACAATACCTTTCAAGTAAAATAAGATCTGTGCAAATATTCATAATTTCACCTCTTAAAACCACTTTCATGACTTAAGTTCAATTTTTATGTTACATACAATTAGTTCTTCCTACTCTTTTACTTTTACCACTCTAATTTAAAGGGGACAAAACTCACAAGGCCAAACTGCCTTCTAAATTCAAAAGTTGTATTCTTTTAAATATTTGTTCATGTTATATTGCATAAAAACAATGTCTTATTTTCCAACAATAATTTCTATTTAAATAGTCTATCAACTTTTTCCATTAAATATTTACAATTTTTTTATTTTGTCAACATGGCCTTGGGAGTCTATGTTAAATTTGTGATTATATTCCAAAGTAGGTATTTATGATTGTTATGTTTTATTGTTAACTGCTGCACATTCCACTTGCATTGCCTACTGATGAGTCCCAAATCTAAACGGAAGTGTTGCAGATTCAATTTGAAGTCGTTTGTCTTACATTTAATATTTTCTGACAAAATCGTAAATGAACCTTTTTAATTTCAGCACAATTTTCAAAACCTCAAACTTTACAAGAATATATAAGAATAGGCAACACTATGTTGTCAAAGAATTTTAATTGTAAATCAACAGGTATACACAAATTTCGCACTTTCCTATCAACAGAATATAAAACTTTTTGTGCTTGAACAACGTCACAAGAATGACAAAAAGAATTGTGTGGTAATTGTCAGACGAACGTCACAAGTGTGACAAAGTTAATTGTATTATAATTGTCAGAGCAACGTCACAAGAGTGACAAAGAGAATTGTATTATAATTGTCAGAAAAACGTCACAAAAGTGATAAAAACGAATTGTATTATAATTGTCAGAACAATGTCACAAGAGTGACAAAGAGAATTGTATTATAATTGTCAGAACAATGTCACAAGAGTGACAAAGAGAATTGTATTATAATTGTCAGAACAACGTCACAAGAGTGACAAAGTTAATTGTATTATAATTGTCAGACCAACGTCACAAGAGTGACAAAGAGAATTGTATTATAATTGTCAGAACAACGTCACAAGAGTGACAAAGAGAATTGTATTATGATTGTCAGAACAACGTCACGAGAGTGATAAAAGCGAATTGTGTTGTAATTGTCAGAAAAACGTCACAAGAGTGACAAACGGAATTGTGTTATAATTGTCAGGAAAACGTCACAAGAGGGACAAACAGAATTGTATTATAATTGTCAGAAAAACGTCACAAGAGTGAAAAAAACGAATTGTATTATAATTGTCAGAATAACGTCACAAGAGTGACAACAACGAATTGTATTATAATTGTCAGAACAATGTCACAAGAGTGACAAAGAGAATTGTATTATAATTGTCAGAACAACGTCACAAGAGTGACAACCAGAATTGTATTATAATTGTCAGAAAAACGTCACAAGAGTGACAAAAATGAATTGTATTATAATTGTCAGAACAACGTCACAAGAGTGACAACAACGAATTGTATTATAATTGTCAGAACAATGTCACAAGAGTGACAAAGAGAATTGTATTATAATTGTCAGAACAACGTCACAAGAGTGACAAACAGAATTGTATCATAATTGTCAGAAAAACGTCACAAGAGTGACAAAAACGAATTGTATTATAATTGTCAGAACAACGTCACAAGAGAGATAAAAACGAATTGTATTATAATTGTCAGAACAACGTGACAAGAGTGACATAAACGAATTGTATTATAATTGTCAGAACAACGTCACAAGAGTGACAAAAACGAATTGTATTATAATTGTCAGAACAACGTCACAAGAGTGACATAAACGAAGTGTATTATAATTGTCAGAACAACGTCACAAGAATGACAAACAGAATTGTATTATAATTGTCAGAACAACGTCACAAGAGTAATAACACGAATTGTATTATAATTGTCAGAACAACGTCACAAGAGTGACAAAAAGGAATTGTATTATAATTGTCAGAAAAAAGGTCACAAGAGTGACATAAACGAATTGTTTAATAATTGTCAGAACAACGTCACAAGAGTGACAAAAACGAATTGTATTATAATTGTCAGAACAACGTCACACGAGAGAAAAAAACGAATTGTATTATAATTGTCAGAACAACGTCACAAGAGTGACATAAACGAATTGTATTATAATTGTCAGAACAACGTCACAAGAGTGACAAAAACGAATTGTATTATAATTGTCAGAACAACGTCACAAGAGAGATAAAAACGAATTGTATTATAATTGTCAGAACAACGTCACAAGAGTGACAAAATTAATTGTATTATAACTGTCAGAACAACGTCACTAGAGTGACAAAAACGAATTGTATTATAATTGTCAGAACAACGTCACAAGAGTGATAAACAAAATTGTATTATAATTGTCAGAAAAACATCACAAGAGTGAAAAAAACGAATTGTATTTTAATTGTCAGAACAACGTCACAAGAGTGACAAACAGAATTGCATTATAATTGTCAGAATAACATCACAAAATTGACAAACACGAATTGTATTATAATTGTCAGAACAACGTCACAAGAGTGGCAAAAACGAATTGTATTATAATTGTCAGAACAACGTCACAAGAGTGACAAAGAGAATTGTATTATAATTGTCAGAACAACGTCCCGAGAGTGACAAAAACGAATTGTGTTGTAATTGTCAGAACAACGTCACAAGAGTGACAAACACGAATTGTATTATAATTGTCAGAACAACGTCACGAGAGTGAAAAAACGAATTGTATTATAATTGTCAGAACAACGTCACAAGAGTGACAAAAACGAATTGTATTATAATTGTCAGAACAACGACACGAGAGTGAAAAAAACCAATTGTATTATAATTGTCAGAACAACGTCACGAGAGTGATAAAAACGAATTGTGTTGTAATTGTCAGAGCAACGTCGCGAGAGTGATAAAAACGAATTGTGTTGTAATTGTCAGAACAACGTCACGAGAGTGAAAAAAAACGAATTGTGTTGTAATTGTCAGAACAACGTCACAAGAGTGAAAAAAACGAATTGTGTTGTAATTGCCAGATCAACGTCACAAGAGTGAAAAAACGAATTGTGTTGTAACTGGTCAGAACAACGTCACATTATTGAACGAACTAAGTTTATTGTAAATGATCAGATCAATGGCATATGCGTGAACAAACAAATTGTGTCTTCCTTTCGGTGTCTATTAAAAAGAGATCTTCTAACACCGAGATATGGGAATCCATTGCTATTAAATGTTGATTTTCGCTACAATGGTGACAAATAAACATTAAATAATACTGAAAATGTAATCAAGAATGAACAACCAAGAGACACGGGCAACTTTTGGAACAGAACACAACCAAGACAAACAAAACAATATATAACCACGTAATAAGCTAATAAGATGAATAAAACTTATATCACCAAAAACAACAGGGGTGCTTGCGAAGTGCTTAAGTCATTGTTATTTTCTATGAGATGTCCACCGTGTTCCTCGTATAGTCAAATCCAGCAATATTAGCGGTGATAAATGAAAGAACAAATCTACGAAATCTGGGAAGAAAAGCATTGCCATTTGTTAAAGGAATATTTCGTAGAAGCCAACTTTGTTCATTAGTTTGTTAATACTCGCCAGGCCTTTAAACGACACATGTTTGAAATTATTCCGACTTCACTGAGGTGCAGTTCTTTTTGTGGAATTTTTTAGCGTTCACTTCAACTTTCACTTATTTAATTTACTTGTTTGCAGGTCAGATCATTTGTCTGAGGAACAACGCAATTACCAGTGTATTAATGACTGTTGACTACATATAAATCAAATAAAACGAGATCGATGTTGACATCTTTATAAGATTATTACATACAATTATTTCCTGTAGACTATAAATGATCTTTAGATTGAATGTAAAACAATAGAATGTTTACACTCCAACACCAGATCTAATATAAAGTTGGTAAATATAATGATAATAACCAACATACGGGTCATTAATTTTCTTGACATTTGTAAGGAGGAATTAAAATATATAATTAGTCTATCCAATGAATTGTTTAATAAACATTACAGAAAACTGAAGGTATAATCACGAATGGACAATCCAGAGACACAGGCAACACAGCAAGAAGAGTTTGAAGATATTAAAGGGGTAATCAGAATCCTTAAACCGCAGAAGAACATACAACACAATGGCCAAAAGAAAAAATAGAAAAGAACAAACAATGATCTACAAAACACACACATAAAGCTAAAGATCAAGTAACACGAACCTCACTTAAAACCAGGCTGAACTCAGGGTCATCGGGAGGGTAAACAGTTCCTGCTCAACTAGTGTCAACCGTCGTGTAATCACAACACAGTAAGCCTAATAAAATGAGCAACACAGACTCTGTCATTAAACGAATAGTACGCAGTTCATCTAAGTATAAGTCACCCAAAGACTTGTCGATGAAAATAAATAAGTCACCCAAAGACTTGTCGATAAAAATAAATAAGTCACCCAAAGACTTGTCGATGAAAATAAATAAGTCACCCAAAGACTTGTCGATGAAAATAAATAAGTCACCCAAAGACTTGTCGATAAAAATAAATAAGTCACCCAAAGACTTGTCGATGAAAATAAATAAGTCACCCAAAGACTTGTCGATCAAAATAAATAAATCACCCAAAGACTTGTCGATAAAAATAAATAAGTCACCCAAAGACTTGTCGATAAAAATAAATAAGTCACCCAAAGACTTGTCGATAAAAATAAATAAATCACCCAAAGACTTGTCGATAAAAATAAATAAGTCACCCAAAGACTTGTCGATGAAAATAAATAAGTCACCCAAAGACTTGTCGATAAAAATAAATAAGTCACCCGCAGTGTTACTCATATAACCAAGTCAAAGTGTTGTCGGTGAAAAATAAACTATGTAAAGAGTAAAGATACATTGCTGTTTGAGAAACTTAATTTTCGAAACGTGAACCAGTTCGTGATGAAGAATTTGTGTAGCCTTCAGATAACGTATGAGCTGTAAAATGTCTCTGATAATACTGTAGTGTTGCTTGATGATTATAGTTGGGCTAACTCTCTTCCCTTTGATTTAAATAAAATGCATGATATCGGAAAAGTCTTCCATGTTTTGATCAGATTAATCAACCTGTCTAAGCTACTTTTCTTCGGTTTACCACTTCTATTTACTCCATTAGTATCCACAATCTGTCTCTACTGGTCGTGTTTTGTTGAGTCCCCTTTGACCTTAATGTGTTTATCTTTTGAACCTTGGTATTCTATATTCGTACAAAGTCCGTCTCTGCAGAAACAATTATAAGCGATGCATTTTCATATAGTGAAAATGTATATAGATAAAGAAGTCAAGAAAAATGTCAAAATATTTTTTTATCAATATGTGACGTGAAAGTGTTTTTGACATTTACATTCACTGAATATGGTACTGTTTTGGCAACTATTTTACCTATTTTGTTCTTGTATTTAAATACTGTTATAGTGACAGCCGGAGCCTTTGAACCGTAATGAGAGCGGGGGGTTTGGCGCTTTAAAATCTGATTCAACCCACCATTTCTTTAGCAATGCCTGTACCAAGTCAGGGTCATTACGGTTTTCACAGTTTTCCGGTTGTTGACTGATTTTGTCTGTTTATATAATTATCAGTTTTGACTTTCCCTTTGTAAGATTGCTCGGAGTTCGGTAATTTTGTTATTACCCTTATTTACTTTGATAACACAAAATCTAGAAACGGAACAATGAAGCAATCAATGTGACCATATATGTCTGATGTATATAAAGAGAAGTATAATATAACATGATATCAAATTAATAATATGCATGAACGTATTGATTGTTATTATATATATGGAGATGAAAGAATCATATACAATATGGTTATATGGAAGAAGATAATAATCAGTAGTCCTTTATTGTTCATTGGAAAAATGAAAAAAGTACAGAAATTATATCCAAGGTTGAAAGAAAACCAATTTATGACGTATTTCTGGAATAAACTACATCAAGATCGGGATATGAAAAATTAATTCGTGACTCAAAAAAACCTAGAGAGAAAGAGAGAGAGAGAGAGAGAGAGAGAGAGAGAGAGAGAGAGAGAGAGAGGGGGGGGGGGGGAGAGAGAGAGAGAGAGAGAGAGAGAGAGAGAGAGAGATTTACACATGAGCATAATTGAATGAAATAAGTCTTGACGAATATGTTTTAGTTTATATACCGGCTGGTACATGTGTGGCGAGCGAAAATATCTGAAAGGTAATTATAATTGCAAAGCAGATTAATCGGCAGTACCAATGAGAGTATTTTTCCATCTCCATTCTTTGTCCTAATCGTGAAACATTCATAGCAAACACGTTACTTAACATAATACATAGTCCGTCTATGGTTCCTTAAATAAGTTGCACTCGCTACAAAATAGGCTAGAAAAGATCGCCAATGGCTCGCTTTTCTACCTGTTTCTAAAGCTCTTTCTAAATTATATATTCTCCGACAATGTACGTATATTGTACATTGTATATACATCAAGGGTGAAGGAAAGTGTTGCACATTGACTAATATTTAGGGGTGGAGGAAAGCGAAACTACACCATACTAGAAGTCATAGTTGTTCCCTAAACCATTCTAGTTATATACAACTATTACAAGAAGAGTTTGAAGATACTAAAGGGTCAATCATAATCCGTATATCGAAGAAGAACAGACAACACAATGGCCAAAGGAAAAAGCACAAAAGGACAAACAACGATCAACAAAACATACATATAAAACTAAAGATCGAGTAACACGAACCCCACTAAAAGCCGGGGGTGAACTCAGGTGCTCCGGAATGCTCAGCAGTTATTGCTCCACTAGTGACACCCGTCGTGTTAATCTAGTTACAAACCCGGTAATAAGTCATGAATGAGGAAAGGACCGGGACGTGTTTACCACAAGTGGAACATATCCATGGTCATTTGTCACACAGATATTCCATAACGGTCAATCAAGTCATGGTGACGACCGTAACATTTTCGAAGTGATGTTTCAATTTTACCAAAAGGAAACCTTGGTTTAGTAGCTTCCTTGCTAGCAGCAACCCTCTGTCAAGGAAATCCTGATAGAAACCACAAGGTCTGGAATATTGTATCATCTGAGAGAAATATACTCCATATGCAGGTGCTGCTGGAATGTTGCTACATATAAATGGAAAGTTCACAATGGGAAAATTAAAATCATCTCTTTTGTCTTAAAGTTTCGTAAAGGTGTCTGTCTAATGGGACTTCAAGAGCCCTACATAGCAGTCATATATAACATCTTAAGATTGGTTTTATTAGATTCCATACAGACAATAATAATGTTGACATTAATATAGATTTATTATTACATGAAAGTAGATAATTTTCATATGAGTTAAATACAGAAATAATCCAAGCTGTACACAAGTACATAAGTAACACTCATCGTTTCTTTTAAGATGCTACTTTTGTCAATCCTCCTCTTCTCAATATATTATACATTTATTTTGCTTTGCTTAATTTGTTTTAACTTCTCCTATGCTTAACTATTTAAAATGTTTAGAAAGTTTATAAATTTCACTTCACTTTTAAATTGATTATATATGAAGTATTAATGATGCTGTGACATAATTACATGTATTGAAGGAACATAGTTATCTTATATTATTGATTTTTATTAATATTATATACTTTGCACTGAATGTATGCCTTGTACATGTAAACAGAAGACAGCTTGTATAGGCATCCATTCATATGCAGCTGTGAATGAAATATGCTTAAGCATAAATATAGCAGCCATCCAGCATCTGTACTGTTATATTATTAAAGAAACCGGTCTTTTCAGTTCAAGGTTGTCTTTTGGGTATTATTAAGCTGGTAATTTGACAGAATCTTCCTTCAGTTTCGCTTTATAAGTACAGTCAAACCTGTATCAAGAGGTCACCTTTGGGACAAAGAAAAAGTTGACTTTCAAGACAGGTGACCTCTTAAAAGAGGTTCAATTCATATCAAGTCTACTATGAAAGGACAAGAAACATGTGACCTTTTAATAAACATGACTGCTTAATAGAGGTGACTACATGGGCAGGTTTAACTGTATATAGATTTGTTAAAGGTATAATCTTGTTTTCACATAATTATATTATATTTTATTATATAATCCAATGCATTATGTAATAAAGTTTGTCGGTGACTTGCGTCGGCAATCGTAACTACTCGGCCATTCTCGCTACCCTGCAAATAACCTCGTATGCATTAGGCGTATACATCGCACTACGTTTCACATGTCAGTTACATGAAAGTTTGATAAAGTTATATTTTAAACAATTTTCTATATTTCAATTAAAGTTTTAATTAGTTTTACATGATTAGATTTTATTTAGTATGTCTTCCATATTGGATTTTCGTGGACTATATTTTTGTGCGGCTTAGCTTAACGTATCTTCCGGCAACCAATTTAAGAAGAATTTCTACTTTGTACGTACGAGGTTATTTGCAGGGTAGCGAGAATGGCCGAGTAGTTACGATTGTTGCGTCGAGTCGGTGGTTTTCTCTGGGTCTTCCGGTTTCTTCCACCAATACAACTGACCTCCAAGATATAACTGAAATGTTGTTGAAAGTAGCGTTAAACACTATATCCATGTCCCCCTATAATCTAAGGGCACCTATTTCTAAATTTAAATGCAATTCATTGCATGGTATGTCACGTATGTCATAAATACATCTGTGTGGACCATGTCTAAGATCTGTAATTTTACAACATGTCCATGCTTTGATTTGATTTATTGTGATTAACGCCACTTTCAGCAATATTTCAGCTATATCATGACGACCAGTTTTAGTGGTGGAAGAAGCCGGAGTACCCGGAGAGAAACCACCGACCATGGGTAAGCAACTGGTAAGCTTTATCACTTGCGGCTGCGAGTCGAGTGCACCCTTTTTGTAATTTAGAAAGCTGGGCGCGAACACACGCCGCATTGGTGATAGTCTTGTATGAGTTGCTAAGTACCCTGGCTCTCAACATGCCATGAAATATATTCATTATAAATTGAAAGCTTAAACAGTGATGGTCATCAATCTCAACAAAACAAATAACCAACTCTCTTCTCAAATGAATTCTCAAAATACCACAACATATGACGTTGGAAATCCATGTCCTGGAACAGCAACAAACATATGGGGTGGTTAGACCGGTTAATTTGATATCAACCCTACCCTCTTAATAACTGAATTTCCTATGGCAATGCATATATAAATAAACGAAAAAAAATGCACATATTCGCTTCCACTCAAAACGATCGCATACTATTACAAAAATGAATGACAGCATACACATGGACAGTACAATAGAAGAGTCAATAAATGCTTGTAGCTAACTGACTACCAATTAGAAATGTAAACTCTGTTAGTTCAAGACGATTACCCTTTAGACAACAAAAATCATAACTGATACTCCAAACAGATTAAATATCAGTCATGAGCATCCAATATAGCTGATCGTCTATATACAGTTAAACCTGCCCATACAGTCACCTCTATTAGGTAGTCACCTCTATTAAGCAGTCACTTGTATTAGATTGTCATATTGTTTTTGTCCTGTCATAGAAAATTTCATATGAGTTGAACCTTCTTTAAGAGGTCACCTGTCTCATCAGACTGTTTTTCCTTTGTCCCAAAGGTGATCTTTTGATACCGGTTTGTCTGTATATATAATATATGTAACGCTATTATCTGTGATTGTCTGTCTGGATCTGATAGTTCTGTTGTTATATAGTCAATTTATATCATCTTCTTATCAGATGACACAGTTGTATCTTGTGCTGTAACTATGTGGAATGTTCTGATATCTCGAGGTAGCATGATCCTAAACTAATGATAAAGATTCATGTACCGACCATTTGTAAAATAAGTTGTCTTAGTTAAGAAGAGTTTGAAGATACTAAAGGAGTAATCAGAATCCGTAACTCAAAGAAGGATAGACAACACAATGACCAAAAGAAAAAGTACAAAAGGACAAACAACGATCTACAAAACATACATACAAAACTAAAGATCGAGTAAGACGAAACCCACTAAAACCGGGGGTGAACTCAGGTGCTCCAAAAGGGTAAGCAGTTCCTGCTTCACTAATGACACCCGTCGTGTTGATATAGTTACAAACCCGGTGATAAGTCATGAATGAGGAAAGAACCGGGAACTAATCGTTGGTATCTCCGTGTTAATAATAATACAAATAAAAACGTAGTAATCAAATGTTGTGCGCACGACACGTTTCTGGAATAACCTTCATCAGGTACGTTACTGAAATAACCTTCATCAGGTACGTTACTGGAATAACCTTCCTCAGGTACGTTCAGAATAACCTTCATCAGGTACGTTACTGAAATAACCTTCATCAGGTATGTTACTGGAATAACCTTCATCAGGTACGTTCAGAATAATCTTCATCAGGTACGTTCAAAGTCGAAAGGTTGGAAAGCCAAATAATTTAAAAAGATATGGGGCAAGTAAAACAGTGTCTAAACATGATCGCCAAATTCGGCTAAGGTCGCCTATGCATGAGAGAGGAGAACTTTAGTGTTAATAATAATTACATTATTTAGGAACTGTAAATTCAATAACAAATATATCTAATATACCATGCCAGTGTCGAAACACTGACTACTGGGCGGATGCAACCCTCGGAGACTAATAGTCCGACAGCATTGACTACTTGGCGGATGTTACCCTCGGAGACTAATAGTCCACCAGCAGTGACTACTGGGCGGATGCTACCCTCGGAGACTAATAGTCCACCAGCATTGACTACTTGGCGGATGTTACCCTCGGAGACTAATAATCCACCAGCATTGACTACTGGGCGGATGCCACCCTCGGAGACTAATAGTCCACCAGCAGTGACTACTGGGTGGATGCTACCCTCGGAGACTAATAGTCCACCAGCAGTGACTACTTGGCGGATGTTACCCTCGGAGACTAATAGTCCACCAGCATTGACTACTTGGCGGATGTTACCCTCGGAGACTAATAGTCCACCAGCAGTGACTATTGGGCGGATGCTACCCTCGGAGACTAATAATCCACCAGCAGTGACTACTGGGCGGATGCTACCCTCGGAGACTAATAGTCCACCAGCAGTGACTACTGGGCGGATGCTACCCTCGGAGACTAATAGTCCACCAGCAGCGACTACTGGGCGGATGCTACCCTTGGAGACTAATAGTCCACCATCGGAGGTATCGACCCAGTGATAGAAGCTCTGACTACTGGGTGGATGCTACCCTCGGAGACTAATAGTCCACCATCAGAAACACTGATTACTGGGCGGATGTTACCCTCGGAGACTAATAATCCACCAGCAGTGACTACTGGGCGGATGCTACCCTCGGAGGCTAATAGTCCACCAGCAGTGACTACTGGGCGGATGTTACCCTCGGAGACTAATAGTCCACCAGCAGCGACTACTGGGCGGATGCAACCCTCGGAGTCTAATAATCAACCAGCAGTGACTACTGGGCGGATGCTACCCTCGGAGACTAATAGTCCACCAGCATTGACTACTGGGCGGATGCTACCCTCGGACACTAATAGTCCACCAGCATTGACTACTGGGCGGATGCTACCCTCGGAGACTAATAGTCCACCAGCAGTGACTACTGGGCGGATGCTACCCTCGGAGACTAATAGTCCACCAGCAGTGACTACTGGGCGGATGCTACCCTTGGAGACTAATAGTCCACCATCGGAGGTATCGACCCAGTGATAGAAGCTCTGACTACTGGGTGGATGCTACCCTCGGAGACTAATAGTCCACCATCAGAAACACTGACTACTGGGCGGATGCTACCCTCGGAGACTAATAGTCCACCATCAGAGGTATCGAACCAGTGATAGTAATAAAAACATTGATATCAAATTTAGTGGGCACAATGCGTTTCTGGAATGACTCTAGTTTGGTCCAGTGTCCCGGAAGGTCTAGCATCCCAGGTCCTATTATGTGCACCCATCATGATGACATAATTTTATCTAAGGAATCAGAAATCTCAAAATCATATTAGAAAATACGTATACTCGATGGGCCAGGAATATTGTGAATCGAAAAACGCATGATTGGATCAGCAAACAAATATGTGTCTTTGTTGTTAAGGTGGTTGAGATATACTAAATTGTTGAATGGTTCCCGATTCTGAGTATTTATCAGGTACCAGTTAACTTCTTATACTCAATATTCATCGTCGTCCTGTGTCTTGTGTTTTCAGTGTTGAAAGTGTCTCTGGATTGTTCTTGATCGCCCCTTCGGTTTTATCTGGTTACTTTTATTGTGTTTCATCAAATTGGCTTGTGTAATTATTGAGGTTTGATACTTATGAATTTCACATTACTGTCTCAACATTTAGTTGTAGTTAGCAACATTCCAGCAACACCTATATATGGAGTATACATCTCTCATTTGATACGATATTCCAGAGCTTGTGCTTTCTATCATGATTTCATTGATAGAGGGTTGCTGCTAAAAAGGGGGTTTCTTAGTGGTTCAGTTAAAGTGATCACTTCTAATACTTGCGGTCGCCACAATGACTTGATTGTATGTTTTTTTTTTATTCGTCTTCATATTCTGAACAAATATGTTATTTTTATGTAATTAATGCTGTTCTGATTATATGTAAATTGATGTAACTAGCGGAGAAGACACATTTCTAAGTTGTAAAACTTGTGTCTGATCCATTTGTTGTTATTATGAACAATAAAATAAGTTTAAATCAATGACTTAATTAACCGTTACTGAATATCTGCGTCACAAATTACAGCGGGTATTTTCCGTTTGTCGTAATCACAATCCGGTTCTTTCCTCATTCATGACGACACACTTTCTGAAATCAGTTATGGGTGTATTTCTATTGACTGACCTTACATTTCTAGCTTCCTTTGAGATGTTCCCTAATTAAACACAAAATTATCACTTTTGCATGCACGCGACTCCAAAGAAATGGCTAAAATCGTTGAAAAACAACAAAATAATTTGAATATTAGCATAAGAAAGAATTTGGGTTTGAGTCCCGTTCGTGTCAAACCAAAGACTATAAAATTGGTATGTGTTGCTTCTCCGCTAAGCACACGGCATTAGGGAGAACAAGCAAATACTGGTTGGCTCGGAATCAGAATAATGTGTCCGAGTGGAGCGATATGTCTCCCCGCAGACTGTTGTTTCAGTGAGCTACTACTATAAAAATCCAACTCATATCATCACCTCATTTAAATTAACTTGTTCTCGCCATGATATAGCTGAACAATTGCTGAGTTGGCGTTAAACAATAATCACTCATTCACTATAAATAATAACAAAGAGAGGTCATGGACTGAGCCTTGGGGAACTCCTACAAATATGTCACAATATGCTGAGGAATTATTTTAATAACAACCTTTTACCGTCTACCAAAGGGGTAATCAGAATTCGTATGTCGCAGAAGAACAGACAACACAATGGCCAAAAGAAAAAGTAAAAAAGGACAAACAATAATCTACAAAACATACCCACAAAGCTCAAGATCGAGTAACGCGAACTCCATTAAAATAACTGTTGAACCAATTGGTGGAGATGGTTATAAACATGTTTGTATATAACTCTCTTCATTATTTTCTCAACACGGGTTATAAGTAATATAGGTCTGTAAAAGACGGCGATGAAGAGTCACCCTTTTTAAATACTATAATAAAATGACCTAGTATCCAATTTGTCAGATATTGACTTTTTGCTGGAGAGATTTATTGAAAAAGAAAGGTTTGAAGATACCAAAGGGATAATCAGAATCCGTGTAGCGAAGAAGAGCAGAAAACACAATGGCCAAAAGATACCAAAGGGGTAATCAGAATCCGTATAGTGAAGAAGAGCAGACAACACAATGGCCAAAAGATACCAAAGGGGTAATCAGAATCCGTATAGCGAAGAAGAGCAGACAACACAATGGCCAAACGATACCAAAGGGGTAATCAGAATCCGTGTAACGAAGAAGAGCAGACAACACAATGGCCAAAAGATAGGTTCTTGTTTCTTGGCGGAGGTCGGACTGCTGACTAGGTTCTTGTTCCTTGGCGGAGGTTGGACTGGATAATTTGGTTCTTGTTCCTTGACGGAGGTCCGACTGGTAATTAGGTTATTGTTCCTTATCGGAGGTCGGACTGGTGATTAGGTTCTTGTGCCTTAGCGGAGGTCGGACTTTTGATTAGGTTCTTTATCCTTGGCGGAGGTCGGACTGGTGATTAGGTTTTTGTTCCTTGGCGGAGGTCGGACTGGTGATTAGGTTCTTGTTCTTTGGCGGAGGTCAGACTGGTGATTAGGTTCTTGTTTCTTGGCGAAGGTCGGACTGGTGATTAGGTTCTTGTTCCTTGGCGGAGGTCGCACTGGTGATTAGGTTCTTGTTCTTTGGCGGAGGTCAGACTGGTGATTAGGTTCTTGTTTCTTGGCGGAGGTCGGACTGGTGATTAGGTTCTTGTTCCTTGGCGGAGGTCGGACTAGATGATTAGGTTCTTGTTCCTTGGCGGAGGTCGGACTGGTGATTAGGTTCTTGTTCCTTGGCGGAGGTCGGACTGGTGGTTAAGTTCATGTTACTTGGCGGAGGTCGGGCTGGCGATTAGGCTCTTGTTC
This sequence comes from Bathymodiolus septemdierum, assembly GCA_963383655.1. Lineage (NCBI taxonomy): Eukaryota > Metazoa > Mollusca > Bivalvia > Mytilida > Modiolidae > Bathymodiolus > Bathymodiolus septemdierum. The sequence continues at coordinate 725,691 of OY726530.1, forward strand.
CTTGGCGGAGGTCGGGCTGGTGATTAGGTTCTTGTTTCTTGGCGGAAGTCGGACAGGTAATAAGGTTCCTGTTCCTTGGCGGAGGTCGTACTGGTGATTAGGTTCTTGTTCCCTGGCGGAGGTCTAACTGGTGATTAGGTTCTTGTTCCTTGGCGGAGGTCAGAGTGGTGATTAGGTTCTTATTTCTTGGCAGAGGTATGGCTGGTGATTAGGTTCTTGTTCCTTGGCGGAGGTCGGACTGGTGATTAGGTTCTTGTTCCTTGGCGGAGGTCGGGCTGGTGATTAGGTTCTTGTTCCTTGGGGTAGGTCCGACTGGTTATTAGCTTCTTGTTTCTTGGTGGATGTCGGGCTGTTGATTTGGTTCTTGTTCCTTGGCGGAGATCGGACTGGATGATTAGGTTTTTGTTCCTTGGCGAAGGTCGGATTGGATGACTAGGTTCTTGTTCCTTGGCAGAGGTCGGACTGGTAATTCGGTTCTTGTTTCTTGGCGGAGGTCGGACTGGTGTTTAGGTTCTTCTGCCTTGGTGGAGTTCGGACTGGTGAGTAGGTTCTTGTTCCTTGGCGGAGATCGGACTGGTGATTGGGTTCTTGTTCCTTGGCGGAGGTCGGATTGGTGATTAAGTACTTGTTCCTTGGCGGAGGTCGGACTGGATGATTAGGTTCTTGTTCCTTGGCGGAGGTCGGACTAGTGATTAGCTTCTTGTTCCTTGGCGGAGGTCGGACTGGTGATTAGGTTCTTGTTCGTTGGCGGAGGTCAGACTGTGATTAGGTTCTCGTTTCTTGGCGGAGGTCGGACTGGTCATTAGGTTCTAGTTCCTTCGTGGAGGTCGGACTGGTGATTAGGTTCTTGTTCCTTGGCGGAGGTCAGACTGGTGATTAGGTTATTGTTCCTTGGCGGAGTTCGGACTGGTGATTATGTTCTTGTTCCTTGGCGGAGGTCAGACTAGTGATTAAGTTCTTGTTCCTTGGCGGAGGTCGGACTGGTGATTAGGTTCTTGTTCCTTGGCGAAGGTTGGACTGGTGATTAGGTTCTTGTTCCTTGGCGGAGGTCGGACTGGTGATTAGGTTCTTGTTCCTTGGCGGAGGTCAGATTGGTGATTAGGTTCCTGTTCACTGGCAGAGGTCGGACTGGTGATTAGGTTCTTGTTTCTTGGCGGAGTTCGGACTGGTGATTAGGCTCTTGTTCCTTGGCGGAGGTCGGACTGGTGATTAGGTTCTTGTTCCTTGGCGGAGGTCTGATTGGTGATTAGGTTTCCACGTAGGAATCCAAATATTTTATTGGTTTTCGTGCAAACGTTTTTGACATGAATTTTCGATTTTAAGTCTGGTTGTTAGACCATGATAAAAAGTTCGTTTAATGACTCGATGTCTTAGAAAAGTCCATCATTCATTTTTTTCTTCTAGGTTTCTAAAAGTTGGATGTCGCATAATCTCGATTTAGGAAGCCCATGTTGATGCGTGCCACGTGTTTGTTTGTTTGTTTGTTTGTTTGTTTGGTGGTGCTTAACACATATTTCAGTTAGATCGCGGCGGTCAGTTCTATGGGTGAAGAAATCGGATGACCCGAAGAAAACCACCGACCTGTCGCAAGTCACTGACAAACTTTATCACATAATGTTGTACACTTCGCCCTGATCGAGATTCGAACTCACAACATAAGTGGTGATAGGCACTGATTGCATATATGTAGGTAGTTGTAAATCCAACTACCATACAATCACGGCCACAACGGCCCCTGTGTCATGTGTATCTGCAGGTGTCATAATACTACTGAAACCAATGTACAACAATCACAAACCAGAGAAATCGGTCTATAATTTCCAGACTGATATTTCGGGACTTGTTTATTGAATGGCACAAAATTCGCTGTTTTTCAATCAGTGGGTATAGTTCTAATATTCAGTTGATTGATTGAATGGTGTTTAGCGACCAATTTAACAATATTTCAGCTTTATCGTGGCGTGAAAAAAATTAATATTATCTTAAGACACCTACATTACCCTTAGAAATAAAACATTTAATATTAGCTTAAGACACCTACATTACCCTTAGAAATAAAACATTTAATATTATCTTAAGACACCTACATTACCCTTAGAAATAAAACATTTAATATTAGCTTAAGACACCTACATTACCCTTAGAAATAAAACATTTAATATTAGCTTAAGACACCTACATTACCCTTAGAAATAAAACGTACTTTTCTAGTATTCAGAGATTTAAAAAAAAAATGAATAAAAAAAATATATATTATTATATATCTCCCAGTATTAATAACACCAACTGCTTCTCATATAATGACCAATACATGTCAAAATGTAACATGCCTTTTGGCTATATAAGTATCCATTGACTTGTAGATTGTATAACTTTGACATGGTGATTGAACCGTTTTTAGTATGTTCATTGACAAATGCTGTGATTCATGCTTGAGTAATTTTTGTTTTTAATGTTGCCATACAGCCTTCAGTTCAGGAAGTAGGTCTACCTGAGAATATAAGATGTTTACATAGAATATAAGATATGTTATTGGTCATGGTAAGCTATTTAATTCTTTGTTTATGTATTTATTTTTAAAAATATATTGTCGTACATCTATCATATATTTAAAACATTGAAGAAAAACAATACTCAACAATAAGAACATATTATTTCAGAGTTCTACTTTTTGATTTGTTCCCGAGGAAATATGTATTTCTAATTAATTTAATAGTATTCATGAGACAAGAGCGTATCTCTCTACATATAGTACTTGCTTCTACTTCTACCAATGTTTGACCTACTTCAACAGTTTGAAGATCATGTCAAGGGAATTGCGTTGTGAAAAAGGAAAAAAATAATATGAAAATAAGTTTATAAATACTTACAAAAAAGGGACTGAGTCACTCAGCACTGCAGTCTGGGATAGGCGGCTCCAGTCTACTTATGACCAGATACAAATTACAAAGGCAGTTACTCATTCCTACTAAATTTAAAGTATAAACATCACGAAATATATTAACATGTTGATAAAAGTTCCTTATGGTACCCCCACCCGAAAATCTATGAAATTTGTATATTAATAACAAGCATATTGATTTAATTATTTTGATCATAAACAGGGTTAGGGTTTAGGGTTAGGGTTAGGTTTACGGTTTGGGTTTGGGTGCCATAAGGAACTCTTTCCTTACTGAATTTAAGGTATAAACATGACGAAATATATTGTTTATGTAGATACGTGTGTATATAGAGGATTATAACCTTTTATAAACATTATACAGGTGGCTTTAGGGAAACTTGACATGAGGGGAGAAGGTTTTATAAACATTATACACGTGGCTTTAGTGAAACTTGACATGAGGGGAGAAGGTTTTATAAACATTATACAGGTGGCTTTAGAGAAACTTGACATGAGGGGAGAAGGTTTTATAAACATTATACACGTGGCTTTAGAGAAACTTGACATGAGGGGAGAAGGTTTTATAAACATTATACACGTGGCTTTAGGGAAGCTTGACATGAGGGAAGAAGATTTTATAAACATTATACACGTGGCTTTAGAGAAACTTGACATGAGGGGAGAAGGTTTTATAAATATTATACACGTGGCTATAGAGAAACTTGGCATAAGAGGAGAAGGTTTTATAAACATTATACACGTGGCTATAGAGAAACTTGACATGAGGGGAGAAGGTTTTATAAATATTATACACGTGGCTATAGAGAAACTTGGCATAAGAGGAGAAGGTTTAATACACATTATACACGTGGCTATAGAGAAACTTGACATGAGGGGAGAAGGTTTTATAAACATTATACACGTGGCTTTAGAGAAACTTGACATGAGGGGAGAAGGTTTTATAAACATTATACACCCGGCTATAGAGAAACTTGACATGAGGGGAGAAGGTTTTATAAATATTATACACGTGGCTATAGAGAAACTTGGCATAAGAGGAGAAGCTTTTATAAACATTATACACGTGGCTATAGAGAAACTTGACATAAGGGGAGAAGGTTTTATAAATATTATACACGTGACTATAGAGAAACTTGACATGAGGGGAGAAGGTTTTATAAATATTATACACGTGGCTATAGAGAAACTTGACATAAGAGGAGAAGATTTTATAAATATTATACACGTGGCTATAGAGAAACTTGGCATAAGAGGAGAAGGTTTTATAAACATTATACACCCGGCTATAGAGAAACTTGACATGAGGGGAGAAGGTTTTATAAATATTATACACGTGGCTATAGAGAAACTTGGCATAAGAGGAGAAGGTTTTATAAACATTATACACGTGGCTATAGAGAAACTTGACATAAGGGGAGAAGGTTTTATAAATATTATACACGTGACTATAGAGAAACTTGACATGAGGGGAGAAGGTTTTATAAATATTATACACGTGGCTATAGAGAAACTTGGCATAAGAGGAGAAGGTTTTATAAATATTATACACGTGGCTATAGAGAAACTTGGCATAAGAGGAGAAGGTTTTATAAACATTATACACCCGGCTATAGAGAAACTTGACATGAGGGGAGAAGGTTTTATAAATATTATACACGTGGCTATAGAGAAACTTGGCATAAGAGGAGAAGGTTTAATACACATTATACACGTGGCTATAGAGAAACTTGACATGAGGGGAGAAGGTTTTATAAATATTATACACGTGGCTATAGAGAAACTTGGCATAAGAGGAGAAGGTTTTATAAATATTATACACGTGGCTATAGAGAAACTTGGCATAAGAGGAGAAGGTTTTATAAACATTATACACCCGGCTATAGAGAAACTTGACATGAGGGGAGAAGGTTTTATAAATATTATACACGTGGCTATAGAGAAACTTGGCATAAGAGGAGAAGGTTTAATACACATTATACACGTGGCTATAGAGAAACTTGACATGAGGGGAGAAGGTTTTATAAATATTATACACGTGGCTATAGAGAAACTTGACATGAGGGGAGAAGGTTTTATAAATATTATACACGTGGCTATAGAGAAACTTGACATGAGGGGAGAAGGTTTTATAAATATTATACACGTGGCTATAGAGAAACTTGGCATAAGAGGAGAAGGTTTTATAAACATTATACACGTGGCTATAGAGAAACTTGACATGAGGGGAGAAGGTTTTATAAATATTATACACGTGGCTATAGAGAAACTTGACATGAGGGGAGAAGGTTTTATAAATATTATACACCTGGCTATAGAGAAACTTGGCATAAGAGGAGAAGGTTTAATAAATATCATACACGTGGCTATAGAGAAACTTGGCATAAGAGGAGAAGGTTTTATGAACATTATACACCCGGCTATAGAGAAACTTGACATGAGGGGAGAAGATTTTATAAATATTATACACGTGGCTATAGAGAAACTTGGCATAAGAGGAGAAGGTTTAATACACATTATACACGTGGCTATAGAGAAACTTGACATGAGGGGAGAAGGTTTTATAAATATTATACACGTGGCTATAGAGAAACTTGGCATAAGAGGAGAAGGTTTTATAAATATTATACACGTGGCTATAGAGAAACTTGGCATAAGAGGAAAAGGTTTTATAAACATTATACACCCGGCTATAGAGAAACTTGACATGAGGGGAGAAGGTTTTATAAATATTATACACGTGGCTATAGAGAAACTTGGCATAAGAGGAGAAGGTTTAATACACATTATACACGTGGCTATAGAGAAACTTGACATGAGGGGAGAAGGTTTTATAAATATTATACACGTGGCTATAGAGAAACTTGGCATAAGAGGAGAAGGTTTTATAAATATTATACACGTGGCTATAGAGAAACTTGGCATAAGAGGAGAAGGTTTTATAAACATTATACACCCGGCTATAGAGAAGCTTGACATGAGGGGAGAAGGTTTTATAAATATTATACACGTGGCTAAAGAGAAACTTGGCATAAGAGGAGAAGGTTTAATACACATTATACACGTGGCTATAGAGAAACTTGACATGAGGGGAGAAGGTTTTATAAATATTATACACGTGGCTATAGAGAAACTTGACATGAGGGGAGAAGGTTTTATAAATATTATACACGTGGCTATAGAGAAACTTGACATGAGGGGAGAAGGTTTTATAAATATTATACACGTGGCTATAGAGAAACTTGGCATAAGAGGAGAAGGTTTTATAAACATTATACACGCGGCTATAGAGAAACTTGACATGAGGGGAGAAGGTTTTATAAACATTATACACGTGGCTTTAGAGAAACCTGACATGAGGGGAGAAGGTTTTTTAAATATTATACACGCGGCTATAGAGAAACTTGACATGAGGGGAGAAGGTTTTATAAATATTATACACGTGGCTATAGAGAAACTTGACATGAGGGGAGAAGGTTTTATAAATATTATACACGTGGCTATAGAGAAACTTGGCATAAGAGGAGAAGGTTTAATACACATTATACACGTGGCTATAGAGAAACTTGACATGAGGGGAGAAGGTTTTATAAATATTATACACGTGGCTATAGAGAAACTTGGCATGAGGGGAGAAGGTTTTATAAATATTATACACGTGGCTATAGAGAAACTTGGCATAAGAGGAGAAGGTTTTATAAACATTATACACGCGGCTATAGAGAAACTTGACATGAGGGGAGAAGGTTTTATAAACATTATACACGTGGCTTTAGAGAAACCTGACATGAGGGGAGAAGGTTTTTTAAATATTATACACGCGGCTATAGAGAAACTTGACATGAGGGGAGAAGGTTTTATAAACATTATACACGTGGCTTTAGAGAAACCTGACATGAGGGGAGAAGGTTTTTTAAATATTATACACGCGGCTATAGAGAAACTTGACATGAGAGGAGAAGGTTTAATACACATTATACACGTGGCTATAGAGAAACTTGACATGAGGGGAGAAGGTTTTATAAATATTATACACGTGGCTATAGAGAAACTTGGCATAAGAGGAGAAGGTTTTATAAATATCATACACGTGGCTATAGAGAAACTTAGCATAAGAGGAGAAGGTTTTATAAACATTATACACCCGGCTATAGAGAAATTTGACATGAGGGGAGAAGGTTTTATAAATATTATACACGTGGCTATAGAGAAACTTGGCATAAGAGGAGAAGGTTTAATACACATTATACACGTGGCTATAGAGAAACTTGACATGAGGGGAGAAGGTTTTATAAATATTATACACGTGGCTATAGAGAAACTTGGCATAAGAGGAGAAGGTTTTATAAATATTATACACGTGGCTATAGAGAAACTTGGCATAAGAGGAGAAGGTTTAATACACATTATACACGTGGCTATAGAGAAACTTGACATGAGGGGAGAAGGTTTTATAAATATTATACACGTGGCTATAGAGAAACTTGACATGAGGGGAGAAGGTTTTATAAATATTATACACGTGGCTATAGAGAAACTTGACATGAGGGGAGAAGGTTTTATAAATATTATACACGTGGCTATAGAGAAACTTGGCATAAGAGGAGAAGGTTTTATAAACATTATACACGCGGCTATAGAGAAACTTGACATGAGGGGAGAAGGTTTTATAAACATTATACACGTGGCTTTAGAGAAACCTGACATGAGGGGAGAAGGTTTTTTAAATATTATACACGCGGCTATAGAGAAACTTGACATGAGGGGAGAAGGTTTTATAAAAATTATACACGTGGCTATAGAGAAACTTGACATGAGGGGAGAAGGTTTTATAAATATTATACACGTGGCTATAGAGAAACTTGGCATAAGAGGAGAAGGTTTAATACACATTATACACGTGGCTATAGAGAAACTTGACATGAGGGGAGAAGGTTTTATAAATATTATACACGTGGCTATAGAGAAACTTGGCATGAGGGGAGAAGGTTTTATAAATATTATACACGTGGCTATAGAGAAACTTGGCATAAGAGGAGAAGGTTTTATAAACATTATACACGCGGCTATAGAGAAACTTGACATGAGGGGAGAAGGTTTTATAAACATTATACACGTGGCTTTAGAGAAACCTGACATGAGGGGAGAAGGTTTTTTAAATATTATACACGCGGCTATAGAGAAACTTGACATGAGGGGAGAAGGTTTTATAAACATTATACACGTGGCTTTAGAGAAACCTGACATGAGGGGAGAAGGTTTTTTAAATATTATACACGCGGCTATAGAGAAACTTGACATGAGAGGAGAAGGTTTAATACACATTATACACGTGGCTATAGAGAAACTTGACATGAGAGGAGAAGGTTTTATAAATATTATACACGTGGCTATAGAGAAACTTGGCATAAGAGGAGAAGGTTTTATAAATATCATACACGTGGCTATAGAGAAACTTGGCATAAGAGGAGAAGGTTTTATAAACATTATACACCCGGCTATAGAGAAACTTGACATGAGGGGAGAAGGTTTTATAAATATTATACACGTGGCTATAGAGAAACTTGGCATAAGAGGAGAAGGTTTAATACACATTATACACGTGGCTATAGAGAAACTTGACATGAGGGGAGAAGGTTTTATAAATATTATACACGTGGCTATAGAGAAACTTGGCATAAGAGGAGAAGGTTTTATAAACATTATACACCCGGCTATAGAGAAACTTGACATGAGGGGAGAAGGTTTTATAAATATTATACACGTGGCTATAGAGAAACTTGGCATAAGAGGAGAAGGTTTAATACACATTATACACGTGGCTATAGAGAAACTTGACATGAGGGGAGAAGGTTTTATAAATATTATACACGTGGCTATAGAGAAACTTGGCATAAGAGGAGAAGGTTTTATAAATATTATACACGTGGCTATAGAGAAACTTGGCATAAGAGGAGAAGGTTTTATAAACATTATACACCCGGCTATAGAGAAGCTTGACATGAGGGGAGAAGGTTTTATAAATATTATACACGTGGCTAAAGAGAAACTTGACATGAGGGGAGAAGGTTTTATAAATATTATACACGTGGCTATAGAGAAACTTGACATGAGGGGAGAAGGTTTTATAAATATTATACACGTGGCTATAGAGAAACTTGGCATAAGAGGAGAAGGTTTTATAAACATTATACACGCGGCTATAGAGAAACTTGACATGAGGGGAGAAAGTTTTATAAACATTATACACGTGGCTTTAGAGAAACCTGACATGAGGGGAGAAGGTTTTTTAAATATTATACACGCGGCTATAGAGAAACTTTACATGAGGGGAGAAGGTTTTATAAATATTATACACGTGGCTATAGAGAAACTTGGCATAAGAGGAGAAGGTTTAATACACATTATACACGTGGCTATAGAGAAACTTGACATGAGGGGAGAAGGTTTTATAAATATTATACACGTGGCTATAGAGAAACTTGGCATAAGAGGAGAAGGTTTTATAAATATTATACACGTGGCTATAGAGAAACTTGGCATAAGAGGAGAAGGTTTTATAAACATTATACACCCGGCTATAGAGAAACTTGACATGAGGGGAGAAGGTTTTATAAATATTATACACGTGGCTATAGAGAAACTTGGCATAAGAGGAGAAGGTTTAATACACATTATACACGTGGCTATAGAGAAACTTGGCATGAGGGGAGAAGGTTTTATAAATATTATACACGTGGCTATAGAGAAACTTGGCATAAGAGGAGAAGGTTTTATAAACATTATACACGCGGCTATAGAGAAACTTGACATGAGGAGAGAAGGTTTTATAAACATTATACACGTGGCTTTAGAGAAACCTGACATGAGGGGAGAAGGTTTTTTAAATATTATACACGCGGCTATAGAGAAACTTGACATGAGGGGAGAAGGTTTTATAAACATTATACACGTGGCTTTAGAGAAACCTGACATGAGGGGAGAAGGTTTTTTAAATATTATACACGCGGCTATAGAGAAACTTGACATGAGAGGAGAAGGTTTAATACACATTATACACGTGGCTATAGAGAAACTTGACATGAGGGGAGAAGGTTACTAATTATGTTAACTTTACCTTCATCAGGTACACCCAAAGTCTAAGACTTGAAAAGACAAATCATTTAAAAGTTATTGGGAGCAAGATAACCAAAGGACCTAATAGAATAATTGACTATGGTCACCTAAATACTCGACTAAGTACACCTAAATAATCAACTACGGTCACCTAAATACTCGACTAAGGTCACCTAAATAATCAACTAAGGTCACCTAAATACTCGACAAAAGTGACCTAAATAATCAACTAAGGTCACCTAAATAATCGACTAAGGTCACCTAAATAATCAACTACGGTCACCTAAATAATCAACTAAGGTCACCTAAATATTCGACGAAGGTCACCTAAATAATCCACTAAGGTCACCTAAATAATCGACTAAGGTCACCTAAATACTCGACGATGGTCACCTAAATACTCGACGAAGGTCACCTAAATACTCGACGAAGGTCACCTAAATAATCGACTATGGTCACCTAAGTAATCGACTAAGGTCACCTAAATAATCAACTATAGTCACCTAAATAATCGACTAAGGTCACCTAAATAATCGACTACGGTCACCTAAATACTCGACGAAGGTCACCTAAATAATCGACTAAGGTCACCTAAATAATCGACTAAGGTCACCTAAATAATCGACTACGGTCACATAAATAATCGAATGACGGTCACCTAAATACTCGACGAAGGTCACCTAAATAATCGACTAAGGTCACCTAAATAATCGACTACGGTCACCTAAATAATCGACTATGGTCACCTAAATAATCGACTAAGGTCACCTAAATAATCGACTATGGTCACCTAAATAATCGACTATGGTTACCTGATTAATCGACTAAGGTCACCTTTGCCTGAGGGAGTGAGGCTGGAGAATCTTAGTTTAAATACATTTTTGTATTTAGCAACTGTAAATTTCAATAATAAATATAAATAAAATATGTTAGTGCCGAAAGAACACTGACTATGTACAGGACGGATGATACCCTCGGGGACTAATAGTCCACCAGTAGATGTATCGACCCTCGGGGACTAATAGTTCACCAGCAGATGTATCGACCCTCGGGGACTAACTGACTATGTACAGGACGGATGATACCCTCGGGGACTAATAGTCCACCAGTAGATGTATCGACCCTCGGGGACTAATAGTTCACCAGCAGATGTATCGACCCTCGGGGACTAACTGACTATGTACAGGACGGATGATACCCTCGGGGACTAATAGTCCACCAGCAGATGTATCGACCCTCGGGGACTAATAGTTCACCAGCAGATGTATCGACCCTCGGGGACTAACTGACTATGTACAGGACGGATGATACCCTCGGGGACTAATAGTCCACAAGCAGATGTATCGACCCTGTGGGGACTAACTGACTATGTACAGGACGGATGATACCCTCTGGGACTAATAGTTCACCAGCAGATGTATCGACCCTCGGGGACTAATAGTTCACCAGCAGATGTATCGACCCTGTGGGGACTAATAGTTCACCAGCAGATGTATCGACCCTCGGGGACTAATAGTCCACCAGCAGATGTATCGACCCTCGGTGACCAATAGTTCGCCAGCAGATGTATCGACCCTCGGGGACTAATAGTCCACCAGCAGATGTATCGACCCTGTGGGGACTAACTGACTATGTACAGGACGGATGATACCCTCGGGGACTAATAGTCCACCAGCAGATGTATCGACCCTCGGGGACTAACTGACTATGTACAAGACGGATGATACCCTCGGGGACTAATAGTTCACCAGCAGATGTATCGACCCTCGGGGACTAATAGTTCACCAGCAGATATATCGACCCTGTGGGGACTAATAGTTGACCAGCAGATGTATCGACCCTCGGGGACTAATAGTCCACCTGCAGATGTATCGACCCTCGGGGACTAATAGTTCACCAGCAGATGTATCGACCCTCGGGAACTAATAGTCCACCAGCAGATGTATCGACCCTCGGGGACTAATAGTTCACCAGCAGATGTATCGACCCTCGGGGACTAATAGTTCACCAGCAGATGTATCGACCCTGTGGGGACTAATAGTCCACCAGCAGATGTATCGACCCTGTGGGGACTAACTGACTATGTACAGGACGGATGATACCCTCGGGGACTAATAGTTCACCAGCAGATGTATCGACCCTCGGGGACTAATAGTTCACCAGCAGATGTATCGACCCTGTGGGGACTAATAGTTCACCAGCAGATGTATCGACCCTGTGGGGACTAATAGTTCACCAGCAGATGTATCGACCCTGTGGGGACCAATAGTCCACCAGCAGATGTATCGACCCTGTGGAGAATAATAGTCCACCAGTAGAATAATAATGTATCGACCCTGTGATAGTAACAAAAACGTAGATACCTAATTTAGCCCGTGAACGCGTTTCTTGAATAGCCATAATCAATATATTTGTATTCTTCCATTGTGTATAGAATTACTACAAAACCATCAAAAGTTCACCACACACTTGTATCATTATGATAATAGGAGGTTAAGAGTTAATAGGGGGTTAGATGTTATGGTGCTTAACGCCACTTTCAACAATATTTCAGTTATGTCGTGGCGGTAAGTTTTATTGGTGGAGGAAACCGGAGTACCAGGAGAAAACCATCGACCACCCGAAAGTTACTGACAAACTTTACTAAATAATGTTGTATCGAGTACATCTCGCCATGAACGGGGTTCGAAATTACAACGTTAGTGGTGATATGCATTGATTGCATAGGTAGTTGTAAATCCAACTACCATACGACCACGACGGTCCCTCATACGATATATATAAGGAAGTCACTAGACAACCACGCTTGGGTGATTTTTACAAACTACATTTGTAATTGTATTCTATTTCAAAAGTTGGCGGCGTCAGTTGGGGATTTGACGATCGATGCGTAACGGAGCTAGTAAAACGGGTATTTGAGACCGTCAAACACCCAATTGACGCAGGCCTGCAACCATTCAAGTACAATACACGTGTTATTTCTCTTCTAATCCAAGACAAATATATCTCTGTTTGGGCCTAAGTAATGGTTTAGAAATTAAAATAAATAACATATACCGCGAAATATTGTCTATTACTTTGGCTCATTAACAAATATTAAAATCGTGACGTCATATGAAACTCTTCAACGGAGAACGTAAACACGGAACTTATTTTAGCAGCATGTACACTTCAATTTCGGATAAAATCCAACAAGAAATTATTTCAAATCTAGGCGATGCCTTTAATTTGTATCACATTGTTTTAATTGATATGTTAGATTTCAAGAATTCATTGTGGTGGTTCATTAACACATTCGAATGTGGATGTGATGGCAACAGTTAGCCAATGAAAACACGTGTTATATAATAATTGCATTACAATTTGCTATTTTATTCTTGTAATTATTTAAAGGAATGGAAAATGAAGATGTCCACAATTGTATTTCTTATAGTCTGTCTGGGACTATCTGATGGTATGTATACATCTTCTTAATTCCCCCAATACGGTGTGGCTTTGTAAATGACAAAAAAAGGTGCACTCGACTCGCAGCCGCAAGTGATGAAGTTTACCAGTTGCTTGCCCATGGTCGGTGATTCTCTCCGGGTACTCCGGCTTCTTCTACCACTAAAACTGGTCGCCATGATATATCTGAAATATTGCTGAAAGTGGCGTTAAAACACAACACAAATCAAAATCAATCTTAATTCCCAGTTATGGAGTCATACCTACAGATACTGCAAAGTACAAACAACAAAACAGAAACATAAACAACAACAAACAGATAAAGATAGATAACTCACACTGAAACATGAAAAACAACAAACAGATAAAGATAGATAACTCACACTGAAACATAGAAAACAACAAACAGATAAAGATAGATAACTCACACTGAAACATGAAAAACAACAAACAGATAAAGATAGATAACTCATACTGAAACATAAACAACAAACAGATAAAGATAGATAACTCATACTGAAACATAGAAAACAACAAACAGATAAAGATAGATAACTCATACTGAAACATAAACAACAAACAGATAAAGATAGATAACTCATACTGAAACATAGAAAACAACAAACAGATAAAGATAGATAACTCACACTGAAACATAGAAAACAACAAACAGATAAAGATAGATAACTCACACTGAAACATGAAAAACAAACAGATAAAGATAGATAACTCATACTGAAACATAGAAAACAACAAACAGATAAAGATAGATAACTCATACTGAAACATAGAAAACAACAAACAGATAAAGATAGATAACTCATACTGAAACATAGAAAACAACAAACAGATAAAGATAGATAACTCACACTGAAACATAGAAAACAACAAACAAATAAAGATAGATAACTCACACTGAAACATAGAAAACAACAAACAGATAAAGATAGATAACTCATACTGAAACATAGAAAACAACAAACAGATAAAGATAAATAACTCACACTGAAACATAAACAACAAACAGATAAAGATAGATAACTCACACTCAAACATAGAAAACAACAAACAGATAAAGATAGATAACTCATACTGAAACATGAAAAACAACAAACAGATAAAGATAGATAACTCACACTGAAACATAGAAAACAACAAACAGATAAAGATAGATAACTCATACTCAAACATAGAAAACAACAAACAGATAAAGATAGATAACTCATACTCAAACATAAACAACAAACAGATAAAGATAGATAACTCATACTGAAACATAGAAAATAAACAGATAAAGATAGATAACTCATACTGAAACATAGAAAACAACAAACAGATAAAGATAGATAACTCACACTCAAACATAGAAAACAACAAACAGATAAAGATAGATAACTCATACTGAAACATAAACAACAAACAGATAAAGATAGATAACTCATACTGAAACATAGAAAACAACAAACAGATAAGATAGATAACTCACACTGAAACATAGAAAACAACAAACAGATAAAGATAGATAACTCACACAGAAACATGAAAAACAACAAACAGATAAAGATAGATAACTCACACTGAAACATGAAAAACGACAAACAGATAAAGATAGATAACTCACACTAAAACATGAAAAACAACAAACAGATAAAGATAGATAACTCACACTGAAACATAAACAACAAACAGATAAAGATAGATAACTCATACTGAAACATAGAAAACAACAAACAGATAAAGATAGATAACTCATACTGAAACATAAACAACAAACAGATAAAGATAGATAACTCATACTGAAACATAAACAACAAACAGATAAAGATAGATAACTCACACTCAAACATAGAAAACAACAAACAGATAAAGATAGATAACTCATACTGAAACATAGAAAACAACAAACAGATAAAGATAGATAACTCATACTGAAACATGAAAAACAAACAGATAAAGATAGATAACTCACACTGAAACATGAAAAACAACAAACAGATAAAGATAGATAACTCATACTGAAACATAGAAAACAACAAACAGATAAAGATAGATAAGTCATACTGAAACATAGAAAACAACAAACAGATAAAGATAGATAACTCACACTGAAACATAAACAACAAACAGATAAAGATAGATAACTCATACTGAAACATAGAAAACAACAAACAGATAAAGATAGATAACTCATACTGAAACATAGAAAACAACAAAAGGATAAAGATAGATAACTCACACTGAAACATAAACAACAAACAGATAAAGATAGATAACTCATACTGAAACATAGAAAACAACAAACAGATAAAGATAGATAACTCATACTGAAACATAGAAAACAACAAACAGATAAAGATAGATAACTCATACTGAAACATAAACAACAAACAGATAAAGATAGATAACTCACACTGAAACATAAACAACAAACAGATAAAGATAGATAACTCATACTGAAATATAGAAAACAACAAACAGATAAAGATAGATAACTCATACTGAAACATAGAAAACAACAAACAGATAAAGATAGATAACTCATACTGAAACATGAAAAACAACAAACAAATAAAGATAGATAACTCATACTGAAACATGAACAACAACAAACAGATAAAGATAGATAACTCACACTGAAACATAGAAAACAACAAACAGATAAAGATAGATAACTCACACTGAAACATAAACAACAAACAGATAAAGATAGATAACTCATACTGAAACATAGAAAACAACAAACAGATAAAGATAGATAACTCATACTGAAACATGAAAAACAACAAACAGATAAAGATAGATAACTCACACTGAAACATAAACAACAAACAGATAAAGATAGATAACTCATACTGAAATATAGAAAACAACAAACAGATAAAGATAGATAACTCACACTCAAACATAGAAAACAACAAACAGATAAAGATAGATAACTCACACTAAAACATAGAAAACAACAAACAGATAAAGATAGATAACTCACACTGAAACATAAACAACAAACAGATAAAGATAGATAACTCATACTGAAACATGAAAAACAACAAACAGATAAAGATAGATAACTCATACTGAAACATAGAAAACAACAAACAGATAAAGATAGATAACTCACACTGAAACATAAACAACAAACAGATAAAGATAGATAACTCACACTGAAACATGAAAAACAACAAACAGATAAAGATAGATAACTCATACTCAAACCATATCAATAAAAACAATTTCGTGCGAACCATAAATATAAAATATTCGTATTATAGCTAATATTAAGAGCAGATGTGGCCCGAGAACGAGCGATAGATAGGCTAGTCATGGCATGATACGATTTCGTTTATAAAACCCCATATTACCATATACAATGTATAGTAAAGCTTTTGATACAAATTTCGTTTTCATTTTTAGGCAAAATCTGAATAAAACTGAATCATGCAAAACTGTTGGTATTAAACAAAAAATGGTTAGTTAGTGATAATGACTTGATTGGTTTAAAACAAGCATTAACCTGTAATCTGTGAAATGTATATCTCTAAGATTTTTAATACCGCGTAAACGTAAATAGTAAAGACAGGACGTCATAGTAAAGACAAAACGTCACGTGTTTGCTTCCAGAGTACTTTTCCGATTCAACTATAGAATATCTTGTAAAATCTGTCAAAATATGCCAAAGATTTTGTAAGAAAAAATTATTACAAAATTTAAACTTTGTCATAAATGTATTGCTTTTTTAGAAGAGGAAGCAATACTGATTTTTCTTGCGCATAGCAAAAATGGCGGATAAGCTACTATTTTTAACTTCCGTTTCCGGTTTCGACTCTTTTTTTAATTATTTTTTTTAACCACATCTTTACCATTAAGAGCGAGCTGTCGCTTGCTTGGGAAGAGCGTGTGCGATCTAAGAGGTGAACAATAGATAGACTAATCATAGCGTCATAAGACCAAAAAATATACCGAAATACAATGTATATCTAATGAATAGACACCGAAAGAAACATGTAAATAATTTTGTTTCCAAAATTCTGTTAATCATGAAGCAAAGAAAAAAAATATTCAAGCAAACACGAATTGCCATGTATAATAAAACTTTTCATAAGCACGTCATAGCTCGCTTTTACCGGTAGAAATGAGGTAAAAGAAAAATTAAGAAAAAAAGAGTTGATTACTATGTAAAAAACATCTTCGTCGAAACCGGAAACGGAACTTAAAAATAGTTTATACGCCATTTTGGTTATCCGCAAGAAAAATCAAGATTGCTTTCGCATCTAAAAAGGCTATGGAAATAACTAAGTTTGCACTTGATTATTTGTAGTGAATTATTCAATTATTTTGGGAGTATTCTGAAGTATTTTTACAGTTTTTATGCAAATCGATTCTATTTTTGAAAATGAAATGTACTTTAGAAGCAAACACGTGTCGTATTGTCTTTATATACTATGACATCCCATTTTTACTATTTACGTATACACGGTAAAAATTAGCATATACATTTCGCAGATTATAAGTTTAATATGCTTGTTCTAGACCAATCAAGTCATTATCACAATCGAAACAATTTATATTTTTAATACCAACAGCTTTTATTATGATTCAATTTTGTTCAAATTTTGTCTAAAACATATGTTTGAGGGATATGTGCTAGCCAGAGAGGGATGTGTGCCACCGACAGAGCGGTGTGCTAGCGACAGATAGCGGTGTGCCGGCGACAGACAGTGGGTTGCGTGTTGGTGACAGAGGGTGGTGTGCTGGCGTAAGAGTGCTGTGTGTTGGCGACAGAGGGCGGTGTGCTGGCATAGCCAGAAATGATAGGTGATTTGCTCATTTGCATATTCAAAATGGCGGCTCAAAGAGAATTTGGATTTTAACATATAGTTGAACGGGAAACTTTCTGTTAGCTCGGGCCGGACAATTTGCCAGGATAAAAAATCAAACTATGCACCGGTTTGAACAATATCTCAAAATATTACAGCTGTACCATGAAAACTCAAGGTTCCCACCCAGTTTCAAATTTTGAAGCGTAAGCACCATTCAAAAGCATTGAGAAGAAGTGAAAAAATGCATCCTGCACGGTTTTCAAGACCTAAAAGCACTTTTCTTACAATCCCCATTCTAGTTGCCGGGACAAATTCGGTCAGTTCCGGTAACATTGTTGAGGAATATTTCTTCGATAAATATTTTGCTGAAAAATTAAAGGTTCCCACGATAATTTAAAAGAGGGCTTCACAAGTTTTTTTACCTTTCTAGTAGAGATTCAATAGGGGTTCACGCCAAAAAAATCTACTATTTCGTAAAACTGCCGCTGCTAGACATAGCATTATTTGAGTAAGCACCGCATTCCATTAAATATATTTTCGATCTTTTACACACATCATCGGATTCCTAATAAACATATGATGACAATTAATTTTGATACGATCACAAATAATTATGAAGTTATTTATGTGATCAAAACTGTGATGAATTATTATTTAAAAAAAAATAGATACGAGTTTTCATCAGCATCTTCCAAATATGGTTCAACGTTTATTTGCTGACGTCATACATGACGCGATTTAGTTTATGAATATTCATGAGCAAAATCACCCATGATTTCTGGCTATGGCGACATAGTACTGTGTGATTGCGTCAGAGTGTTGTGTTCTGGCTACAAAGGGATGTGTGCTGGCGACAGTGCTATGTGCTGGCGACATAGTGCTGTGTACTGGCGACTGAGGGTTGTGTTCTGGCTACAAAGAGTTGTTTGCTGGCGACAGTGCTATGTGCTGGCGACATAGTGCGTGTTGTGTGCTGGCGACTGAGGGTTGTGTGCTGGCGACAGAGAGCGGTGTGCTGGCGAGAGAGGGCAGTGTGCTGGCGAGAGAGGGCTGTGTGCTGGCGACAGAGGGACGTGTGCTGGCGACAAAGGGATGTGTCCTGGTGTCAGAGGGCGGTGTGTTGGCGACAGAGGACTGTGTGCTTGTGACAGACGGATGTGTGCTGGCGACAGAGGGCAGTGTGCTGGTGATAGAGGGCAGTGTGCTGGTGACAGAGGGCGGTGTGCTGGCGAGAGAGGGCAGTGTGCTGGCGACAGCGGGTGGTGTGCCGGCGACAGAGGGCTGTGTGCTGGCGAGAGAGGGCAGTGTGCTGGTGACAGACGGATGTGTGCTGGCGACAGAGGGCAGTGTGCTGGTGATAGAGGGCAGTGTGCTGGCGACAGCGGGTGGCTTGCCGGCGACAGAGGGCTGTGTGTTGGCGACAGAGGACTGTGTGCTGGTGACAGACGGATGTGTGCTGGCGACAGAGGGCAGTGTGCTGGTGATAGAGGGCAGTGTGCTGGTGACAGAGGGCGGTGTGCTGGCGAGAGAGGGCAGTGTGCTGGCGACAAAGGGTTGTGTGCTGGCGACAGAGGAATGTGTGCTGGCGACAGAGGAATGTGTGCTGGTGACAGAGGGCGGTGTGTTGGCGACAGGGGGCTGTGTACTGGCGACAGAGGGATGTGTGTTGGCGACAGAGGGCTGTGTGCTGGCGACAGCGAGTGGTGTGCCGGTGACAGAGGGCTGTGTGCTGGCGACAGAGGGATGTGTGCTGGCGACAGAGGGATGTGTGCTGGCGACAGAAGTTAATAGCCTGCGACAGAGGGAAGTGTGCTGGCGACAGAGGGATGTGTGTTAGCGACAGAGGGTGGTGTGCTGGCGACAGATGGCGGTGTGCTGGCGACAGAGGGTGGTGTGTTGGCGACAGAGGGCGATGTGTTGGCGACATAGTGCTGTGTGCTAGAGTCAAAGGCTGTGTGCTGGCGACAGAGGGCGGAATGCTGGCGACAGAGGAAAGTGTACATGTGCTGGCAAATTACTTTGATTGTAATAGAAATAATCATTTAAATATGTTCATATGACGTACACAATCCCGTCAACATTCATCCAATTGTTCCAGGTCTAAAGAGGAAAAAAAGAAGTCTGATCCAACTGGCTGAACAGATAAAAAGCTTAACGGGCAAAGATCCCCTCAAGTATAATGGATATGGGTGTTACTGTGGATGGGGTGGGGGTGGAGCTACTGTAGATGAAGTTGATAAGTAAGTACATTGTGATCCTTGTTTTATGTTGGGACAGTTACAGGGGGTGAATATACGTCATAATTGGAAGCCATTTTGTGCCGCTTGAAGGTAACTTTTTCCTGATAGGATTAGTTATTGTAATGGAAATATTAAATGTGATAGTGCGTCAAATGTCCACTAAATGTCCACTAAATGTCCACTAAGTAAATGTGTGTCCATCGTTCAAAAACTTGTTACACTTTCACAAGAATTTATAATCAATTATTTAACTAATTTGGGTACGTGCCAATTGTATACATTCTAGACTTTAGACAGAAATGGTAGACAATTATATTGATTATCCACAAAAACACTTACAATAATGAATTCACTTGAATGAAAAGAAGTGAAGATCAGTCACTCGGTTGACATTGTCAATGTAATAAACAGATATGTCGGATGGAAAACACAGTTAATAAAAGCGCATACAAATACCATTGTTTTAAAAGTAAGAAACATATATTTCGGTGGCGTAATGGTTGGCGTGCTCGCCTCGAGTGCGATGGATCGCGGGTTCGAGCCCCGGTCAGGTCAAACCAAAGACTATAAAATTGGCACTTGTTGCTTCTCCGCTATGCACGCATCATTTAATAAGGAGAAAGAGCAAAGAATGATTGGCTCAGAATCAGAATAATGTGTGGAGCGACATGTCTATCCGCGGACTGTTGTTTCAGTGAGCTAGCACTATAAAAATCCAACTCAGCGTGTTGGTCTAGAACAAAGCGGACCTCATCATTATTTCATTGAAGATTAACTTGTTCTCGTCATGACATAGGTGAAAAATTGCTGAATTGACGTTAAACAACAATCACTCACTCACTCACTCCTTGTATATATATATATATATATATATATATATATATATATATATATAAACGTCTAAAATATATATAAACGTCTAAAATGTTAGCACAACGATATCAAAAAAAGATGCTAAAATGTAACAAAAATAACTATAAGTCTACAAAAAGACTATAATTATAATTAAATCGACGGATATTTCGCTTGACCGACAAGCTTTATCAGCGTCTGTAATCTGATTTGAAAAATTGTTACGAGACCATCAGTTATCGTGACGTAAATTACTAAAAATCATAATCTTGAACTTTATACTTTATATTATTCAAGTATATATGTACACTAATTTGAAAAGAATGAGAAAATGTATTGATGAAGTTTACCAACTAGCTAAGGACCAGGAACTGGTTAAAAAGTTAAAAAACAAAAGATTTAGGCCTTTTTGTTTATGCCTTCCGGATGTAATGTTTGTAACTCGCGGATCCAAAAATTCTCTCTTTTTTGTCTTTGATTTTCTTTCCAACTTGGATTGTGGTCAATGATATAAATTTTGGATCTGCCAAAGTCATCCAATGAGTGCCCCGGCGACACAAAGTGTTGACTCGCGGGCAAGAGCGTCTTTTTCGTAAGGTCACTTTTGTGTCCATTCATTCTTTTGTTGAATGGTTGGACACTTTCTCCTACGTATTGCAACCCGCAGACTTGACAATCAAGGAGGTAAACCACATTAGGTGTTTTGCAATTGACATTGCAAAATATCTTATACTCCTTTCCTGTCGTCTTGCTATGGGACACTTGTGTCTGTTGCAATTGGAGACAGCACTTGCAACGCTTGTCACCACATGGTTTACACCGGCCGACCGTCGATGAAAGTCTAGATACCGCAGCTCTGACCAGTGTATCCTTAATACATATATATGTTTGTGATTGCAATTATATTTACCTTCTAAATAACTGAATACATGATTAAATATATTTGGTAGATATTGTCAACATTACATGATTAAATATATTTGGTAGATATTGTCAACATTACATGATTAAATATATTTGGTAGATATTGTCAACATTACATGATTAAATATATTTGGTAGACGTTGTCAACATTATATGATTAAATATATTTGGTAGATGTTGTCAACATTATATGATTAAATATATTTGGTAGATGTTGTCAACATTATATGATTAAATATATTTGGTAGATATTGTCAACATTACATGATTAAATATATTTGGTAGACGTTGTCAACATTATATGATTAAATATATTTGGTAGATGTTGTCAACATCATGATAACTGCTATGGTAGTGTAACAAACGACTTACCCGAATGTGAACCAAAGTGGAACCAGTATACATGGGACATCAAAGGAGAAACAATCGACTGTTTAGGTTTGTAATTGTAATAGAACGTTAGATAACAATTTATTTTAACATGCACTACACGTGTGTCAGTTGAAATGTGGATGCAAATTATACGATTGAAATAATTTGCTATGGAAAAATCTACTAACTTTTAATTTTTAATTTTTAATTTTTTTTTATTTATTCATTTATTTAGGTTTGACTGATATCGCTTTGTTTGTTCGGAATGTGACTTTTCTTTGCAATCCCTGACGGATTTTGTTTTGTTTTTCCGGAATGTGACTTTTCTTAGCACTCCCTGTAGGGTTTGGTTTTGTATGTTCGGAATGTGACTTTTCTTTGCAATCCCTTACGGATTTTGTTTTGTTTGTTCGGAATGTGACTTTTCTTTGCAATCCCTGGCGGATTTTGTTTTGTTTGTTCGAAATGTGACCTTTCTTTGCACTCCCTGGCGGATTTTGTTTTGCTTGTTCGGAATGTGACTTTTCTTTACAATCTTGACGGATTTCGCTTTGTTTATTTCGAATGTGACTTCTTAGCAATCCCTGACGGATTTTGTTTTGTTTGTTCGGAATGTGACTGTTCTTAGCAATCCCTGACGGATTTTGCTTTTTCTTTTGTTCGGAATGTGACTTTCTTTGCAATCCCTGACGGATTTTGTTTTGTGTATTCGGAATGTGACTTTTCTTAGCAATCTCGGACATATTTTGTTTTGTTTGCTCGGAATGTGATTTTTTTTTTGCAATCCCTGATGGATTTTGTTGTGTTTGTTTGGAATGTGACTTTTCTTTGGAATCCCTGACGGAATTTGCTTTGTTTGTTCGGAATGCAACTTTTCTTAGCAATCCCTGACGAATTTGGAATTGTTTGTTCGGAATGTGACTTTTCTTTGCAATCCCTGACGGATTATGTTTTGTTTGTTCGGAATGTGACTTTTCATTGCAATCCCTGACGGATTTTGCTTTGTTTGTTCGGAGTGTGACTTTTTTGCAATCCCTAGCGGATTTTGGTTTGTTTTTTCGGAATATGACTTTTCTTAGCACTCCCTGTAGGGTATTGTTTTATATGTTCGGAGTGTGACTTTTCTTAGCAATCCCTGGCGGATTTTTATTTTATTTGTTCAAAATGTGACTTTTCTTTGCAATCCCCGACGGATTTTGTGTTGTTTGTTCAGAATGTGACTCTTCTTTGCAATCCCTGGCGGATTCTGCTTTGCTTATTCGGAATGTGACTTTTCGTAGCATGCCCTGACGGAATGTGTGCTGTTTAACATCATAGTAGCAGTATTTCAGATATATTAATGACATGAACAAGTTGGCCACCAATATTTCATGTAACGTAAACAACTGTGGTTGTCCTTTGTGGACAGGTTGTCATTTGTGGACAGGTTGTTGAATTGCAACAAGCAAAAGGGAGATGACAGCATTTAGAAATACGTGTGTAAGTTGTACTGTCAATGTGTGTCTTAACCTCATGGTGTAAATATACATGTATGACCTATAAATATATCTCGGGATACAAAGGGCTCTATTTTCCCAACTGAGTAATGTGTTGTGTCGTATAAGTATCGTCTGGTTACATGGGATGATCTACAGTTCCAGCTGGCTGGTATTTTATATTTATCGTATACCTTAGAAGCTTGCACGTATATGGGGTCCACAGTTCAAACAAATGCTGAAAATAACATGACAAACCACAGAAATAGAGCAGAATTAATTCTAACTATTTCAGCATTTGTTATATGTATCATAGCTGAGTGAACGACAATAACTGATAAATCCTATGTATATCACTGACATACTTTACCACGCAGGATTGTATCACTTAACATTATAAACTTCAAGGTAAAAACCACCTCAATGTGACATTAATGTAAAAACCACCTCACTGTGACATTAATGTAAGAACAACCTCACTGTGACATTAATGTAAAAACAACCTCACTGTGACATTAATGTAAGAACAACCTCACTGTGACATTAATGTAAGAACAATCTCACTGTGACATTAATGTAAGAACAACCTCACATTGACATTAATGTAAAAACAACCTCACTGTGACATTAATGTAAAAACAACCTCACTGTGACATTAATGTAAAAACAACCTCACTGTGACATTAATGTAAGAACAACCTCATTGTGACATTAATGTAAGAACAACCTCACTGTGACATTAATGTAAGAACAACCTCACTGTGACATTAATGTAAAAACAACCTCACTGTGACATTAATGTAAGAACAACCTCATTGTGACATTAATGTAAGAACAACCTCACTGTGACATTAATGTAAGAACAACCTCACTGTGACATTAATGTAAGAACAACCTCACTGTGACATTAATGTAAGAACAACCTCACTGTGACATTAATGTAAGAACAACCTCACTGTGACATTAATGTAAGAACAACCTCACTGACATTAATGTAAGAACAACCTCACTGTGACATTAATGTAAGAACAACCTCACTGTGACATTAATGTAAGAACAACCTCACTGACATTAGTGTAAGAACAACCTCACTGTGACATTAATGTAAGAACAACCTCACTGTGACATTAATGTAAGAACAACTTCACTGTGACATTAATGTAAGAACCTCACTGTGACATTAATGTAAGAACAACTTCACTGTGACAATAATGTAAGAACAACCTCACTGTGACATTAATGTAAGAACAACCTCATTGTGACATTAATGTAAGAACAACTTCACTGTGACATTAATGTAAGAACAACCTCACTGTGACATTAATGTAAGAACAACCTCACTGTGACATTAATGTAAGAACAACCTCATTGTGACATTAATGTAAGAACAACCTCGCTGTGACATTAATGTAAGAACAACCTCACTGTGACATTAATGTAAGAACAACCTCACTGTGACATTAATGTAAGAACAACCTCACTGTGCCATTAATGTAAGAACAACCTCACTGTGACATTAATGTAAGAACCTCACTGTGACATTAATGTAAGAACAACCTCACTGACATTAATGTAAGAACAACTTCATTGTGACATTAATGTAAGAACAACCTCACTGTGACATTAAGAACAACCTCAGTGACATTAATGTAAGAACAACCTCATTGTGACATTAATGTAAGAACAACCTCGCTATGACATTAATGTAAGAACAACCTCACTGTGACATTAATGTAAGAACAACCTCACTGTGACATTAATGTAAGAACAACCGCAGTGACATTAATGTAAGAACAACCTCATTGTGACATTAATGTAAGAACAACCTCGCTGTGACATTAATGTAAGAACAACCTCACTGTGACATTAATGTAAGAACAACCTCACTGTGACATTAATGTAAGAACAACCTCACTGTGACATTAATGTAAGAACAACCTCACTGTGACATTAATGTAAGAACAACCTCACTGTGACATTAATGTAAGAACAACCTCACTGACATTAATGTAAGAAAAACCTCACTGTGACATTAATGTAAGAACAACTTCACTGTGACATTAATGTAAGAACAACCTCACTGTGACATTAATGTAAGAACAACCTCACTGTGACATTAATGTAAGAACAACCTCAGTGACATTAATGTAAGAACAACCTCATTGTGACATTAATGTAAGAATAACCTCACTGTGACATTAATGTAAGAACAACCTCACTGTGACATTAATGTAAGAACAACCTCACTGTGACATTAATGTAAGAACAACCTCACTGTGACATTAATGTAAGAACAACCTCACTGACATTAATGTAAGAAAAACCTCACTGTGACATTAATGTAAGAACAACTTCACTGTGACATTAATGTAAGAACAACCTCACTGACATTAATGTAAGAACAACCTCACTGTGACATTAATGTAAGAACAACCTCACTGTGACATTAATGTAAGAACAACCTCGCTGTGACATTAATGTAAGAACAACATCACTGTGACATTAATGTAAGAACAACCTCACTGTGACATTAATGTAAAAACAACCTCACTGTGACATTAATGTAAGAACCTCACTGTGACATTAATGTAAGAACAACCTCACTGACATTAATGTAAGAACAACCTCACTGTGACATTAATGTAAGAACAACCTCATTGTGACATTAATGTAAGAACAACCTCACTGTGACATTAATGTAAGAACAACTTCACTGTGACATTAATGTAAGAACAACCTCACTGACATTAATGTAAGAACAACCTCATTGTGACATTAATGTAAGAAAACCTCACTGTGACATTAATGTAAGAACAACCTCACTGTGACATTAATGTAAGAACAACCTCACTGACATTAATGTAAGAATAACCTCACTGTGACATCAATGTAAGAACAACCTCACTGATATTAATGTAAGAACAACCTCACTGTGACATTAATGTAAGAACAACCTCACTGTGACATTAATGTAAGAACCTCACTGTGACATTAATGTAAGAACAGCCTCATTGTGACATTAATGTAAGAACAACCTCACTGTGACATTAATGTAAGAACAACCTCATTGTGACATTAATGTAAGAACAACTTCACTGTGACATTAATGTAAGAACAACCTCACTGTGACATTAATGTAAGAACAACCTCACTGACATTAATGTAAGAACAACCTCATTGTGACATTAATGTAAGAACAACCTCATTGTGACATTAATATAAGAACAACCTCACTGACATTAATGTAAGAACAACCTCACTGTGACATGAATGTAAGAACCTCACTGTGACATTAATGTAAGAACAACCTCACTGTGACATTAATGTAAGAACAACTTCCCTGTGACATTAATGTAAGAACAACTTCACTGTGACATTAATGTAAGAACAACCTCACTGTGACATTAATGTAAGCACAACCTCAGTGACATTAATGTAAGAACAACCTCACTGACATTAATGTAAGAACAACCTCAGTGACATTAATGTAAGAACAACCTCACTGACATTAATGTAAGAACAACCTCACTGTGACATTAATGTAAGAACAACTTCACTGTGACATTAATGTAAGAACAACCTCACTTTGACATTAATGTAAGAACAACCTCACTGTGACATTAATGTAAGAACAACCTCACTGACATTAATGTAAGAACAACCTCACTGTGACATTAATGTAAGAACAACCTCACTGTGACATTAATGTAAGAACAACCTCACTGTGACATTAATGTAAGAACAACCTCACTGACATTAATGTAAGAACAATTTCACTGTGACATTAATGTAAGAACAACCTCACTGTGACATTAATGTAAAAACAACCTCACTGTGACATTAATGTAAGAACAACCTTACTGTGACATTAATGTAAGAACAACCTCACTGTGACATTAATGTAAGAACAACTTCACTGTGACATTAATGTAAGAACATCCCCACTGTGACATTAATGTAAGAACAACCTCACTGTGACATTAATGTAAGAACAACTTCACTGTGACATTAATGTAAGAACAACCTCACTGTGACATTAATGTAAGAACAACCTCACTGTGACATTAATGTAAGAACAACTTCACTGTGACATTAATGTAAGAACAACCTCACTGAGACATTAATGTAAGAACAACCTCACTGTGACATTAATGTAAGAACAACTTCACTGTGACATTAATATAAGAACAACCTCACTCTGACATTAATGTAAGAACAACCTCACTGTGACATTAATGTAAGAACAACCTCACTGTGACATTAATGTAAGAACAACCTCACTGTGACATTAATGTAAGAACAACCTCACTGACATTAATGTAAGAACAATCTCACTGTGACAATAATGTAAGAACAACTTCACTGTGACATTAATGTAAGAACAACTTCACTGTGACATTAATGTAAGAACATCCTCACTGTGACATTAATGTAAGAACAACCTCACTGTGACATTAATGTAAGAACAACCTCACTGTGACATTAATGTAAGAACAACCTCACTGTGACATTAATGTAAGAACAACTTCACTGTGACATTAATGTAAGAACAACCTCACTGTGACATTAATGTAAGAACAACCTCACTGTGACATTAATGTAAGAACAACCTCAGTGACATTAATGTAAGAACAACCTCATTGTGACATTAATGTAAGAATAACCTCACTGTGACATTAATGTAAGAACAACCTCACTGTGACATTAATGTAAGAACAACCTCACTGTGACATTAATGTAAGAACAACCTCACTGTGACATTAATGTAAGAACAACCTCACTGACATTAATGTAAGAAAAACCTCACTGTGACATTAATGTAAGAACAACTTCACTGTGACATTAATGTAAGAACAACCTCACTGACATTAATGTAAGAACAACCTCACTGTGACATTAATGTAAGAACAACCTCACTGTGACATTAATGTAAGAACAACCTCGCTGTGACATTAATGTAAGAACAACATCACTGTGACATTAATGTAAGAACAACCTCACTGTGACATTAATGTAAAAACAACCTCACTGTGACATTAATGTAAGAACCTCACTGTGACATTAATGTAAGAACAACCTCACTGACATTAATGTAAGAACAACCTCACTGTGACATTAATGTAAGAACAACCTCATTGTGACATTAATGTAAGAACAACCTCACTGTGACATTAATGTAAGAACAACTTCACTGTGACATTAATGTAAGAACAACCTCACTGACATTAATGTAAGAACAACCTCATTGTGACATTAATGTAAGAAAACCTCACTGTGACATTAATGTAAGAACAACCTCACTGTGACATTAATGTAAGAACAACCTCACTGACATTAATGTAAGAATAACCTCACTGTGACATCAATGTAAGAACAACCTCACTGATATTAATGTAAGAACAACCTCACTGTGACATTAATGTAAGAACAACCTCACTGTGACATTAATGTAAGAACCTCACTGTGACATTAATGTAAGAACAGCCTCATTGTGACATTAATGTAAGAACAACCTCACTGTGACATTAATGTAAGAACAACCTCATTGTGACATTAATGTAAGAACAACTTCACTGTGACATTAATGTAAGAACAACCTCACTGTGACATTAATGTAAGAACAACCTCACTGACATTAATGTAAGAACAACCTCATTGTGACATTAATGTAAGAACAACCTCATTGTGACATTAATATAAGAACAACCTCACTGACATTAATGTAAGAACAACCTCACTGTGACATGAATGTAAGAACCTCACTGTGACATTAATGTAAGAACAACCTCACTGTGACATTAATGTAAGAACAACTTCCCTGTGACATTAATGTAAGAACAACTTCACTGTGACATTAATGTAAGAACAACCTCACTGTGACATTAATGTAAGCACAACCTCAGTGACATTAATGTAAGAACAACCTCACTGACATTAATGTAAGAACAACCTCAGTGACATTAATGTAAGAACAACCTCACTGACATTAATGTAAGAACAACCTCACTGTGACATTAATGTAAGAACAACTTCACTGTGACATTAATGTAAGAACAACCTCACTTTGACATTAATGTAAGAACAACCTCACTGTGACATTAATGTAAGAACAACCTCACTGACATTAATGTAAGAACAACCTCACTGTGACATTAATGTAAGAACAACCTCACTGTGACATTAATGTAAGAACAACCTCACTGTGACATTAATGTAAGAACAACCTCACTGACATTAATGTAAGAACAATTTCACTGTGACATTAATGTAAGAACAACCTCACTGTGACATTAATGTAAAAACAACCTCACTGTGACATTAATGTAAGAACAACCTTACTGTGACATTAATGTAAGAACAACCTCACTGTGACATTAATGTAAGAACAACTTCACTGTGACATTAATGTAAGAACATCCCCACTGTGACATTAATGTAAGAACAACCTCACTGTGACATTAATGTAAGAACAACTTCACTGTGACATTAATGTAAGAACAACCTCACTGTGACATTAATGTAAGAACAACCTCACTGTGACATTAATGTAAGAACAACTTCACTGTGACATTAATGTAAGAACAACCTCACTGAGACATTAATGTAAGAACAACCTCACTGTGACATTAATGTAAGAACAACTTCACTGTGACATTAATATAAGAACAACCTCACTCTGACATTAATGTAAGAACAACCTCACTGTGACATTAATGTAAGAACAACCTCACTGTGACATTAATGTAAGAACAACCTCACTGTGACATTAATGTAAGAACAACCTCACTGACATTAATGTAAGAACAATCTCACTGTGACAATAATGTAAGAACAACTTCACTGTGACATTAATGTAAGAACAACTTCACTGTGACATTAATGTAAGAACATCCTCACTGTGACATTAATGTAAGAACAACCTCACTGTGACATTAATGTAAGAACAACCTCACTGTGACATTAATGTAAGAACAACCTCACTGTGACATTAATGTAAGAACAACTTCACTGTGACATTAATGTAAGAACAACCTCACTGTGACATTAATGTAAGAACAACCTCACTGTGACATTAATGTAAGAACAACCTCACTGACATTAATGTAAGAACCTCACTGTGACATTAATGTAAGAACAACCTCACTGTGACATTAATGTAAGAACAACCTCACTGACATTAATGTAAGAACCACACTGTGACATTAATGTAAGAACAACCTCACTGACATTAATGTAAGAACAACCTTACTGTGACATTAATGTAAGAACAACCTCACTGTGACATTAATGTAAGAACAACCTCATTGTGACATTAATGTAAGAACAACTTCACTGTGACATTAATGTAAGAACAACCTGACTGTGACATTAATGTAAGAACAACCTCCCTGTGACATTAATGTAAGAACCTCACTGTGACATTAATGTAAGAACAACCTCACTGTGACATTAATGTAAGAACAACCTCACTGTGACATTAATGTAAGAACAACCTCACTGACGTTAATCTAAGAACAATCTCACTGTGACATTAATGTAAGAACAACTTCACTGTGACATTAATGTAAGAACAACTTCACTGTGACATTAATGTAAGAACAACCTCACTGTGACATTAATGTCAGAACAACCTCACTGTGACATTAATGTAAGAACAACCTCACTGTGACATTAATGTAAGAACAACCTCACTGTGACATTAATGTAAGAACAACCTCACTGTGACATTAATGTAAGAACAACCACACTGTGACATTAATGTAAGAACAACTTCACTGTGACATTAATGTAAGAACAACTTCACTGTGACATTAATATAAGAACAACCTCACTCTGACATTAATGTAAGAACAACTTCACTGTGACATTAATGTAAGAACCTCACTGTGACATTAATGTAAGAACAACCTCACTGTGACATTAATGTAAGAACAACCTCACTGACATTAATGTAAGAACCTCACTGTGACATTAATGTAAGAACAACCTCACTGACATTAATGTAAGAACAACCTCACTGTGACATTAATGTAAGAACAACCTCATTGTGACATTAATGTAAGAACAACTTCACTGTGACATTAATATAAGAACAACCTCACTGTGACATTAATGTAAGAACAACCTCCCTGTGACATTAATGTAAGAACCTCACTGTGACATTAATGTAAGAACAACCTCACTGTGACATTAATGTAAGAACAACCTCACTGTGACATTAATGTAAGAACAACCTCACTGACATTAATCTAAGAACAATCTCACTGTGACATTAATGTAAGAACAACTTCACCGTGACATTAATGTAAGAACAACTTCACTGTGACATTAATGTAAGAACAACCTCACTGTGACATTAATGTAAGAACAACCTCACTGTGACATTAATGTAAGAACAACCTCACTGTGACATTAATGTAAGAACAGCCTCACTGTGACATTAATGTAAGAACAACCTCACTGTGACATTAATGTAAGAACAACCTCACTGTGACATTAATGTAAGAACAACTTCACTGTGACATTAATGTAAGAACAACCTCACTGTGACATTAATGTAAGAACAACCTCACTGTGACATTATTGTAAGAACAACTTCACTGCGACATTAATGTAAGAACAACCTCACTGTGACATTAATGTAAGAACAACCTCACTGTAACATTAATGTAAGAACAACTTCACTGTGACATTAATGTAAGAACAACCTCACTGTGACATTAATGTAAGAACAACCTCACTGACATTAATGTAAGAACAACTTCACTGTGACATTAATGTAAGAACAACCTCACTGTGACATTAATGTAAGAACAACCTCACTGACATTAATGTAAGAACAACCTCACTGTGACATTAATGTAAGAACAACCTCATTGTGACATTAATGTAAGAACAACCTCACTGTGACATTAATGTAAGAACAACCTCACTGTGACATTAATGTAAGAACAACCTCACTGTGACATTAATGTAAGAACAACCTCATTGTGACATTAATGTAAGAACAACCTCATTGTGACATTAATGTAGGAACAACCTCACTGTGACATTAATGTAAGAACAACCTCACTGACATTAATGTAAGAACAACCTCACTGTGACATTAATGTAAGAACAACCTCACTGACATTAATGTAAAAACCACCTCAGACATTAATGTAAGAACAACCTCATTGTGACATTAATGTAAGAACAACCTCACTGACATTAATGTAAGAACAACCTCACTGTGACATTAATGTAAGAACAACCTCACTGTGACATTAATGTAAGAACAACCTCCCTGTGACATTAATGTAAGAACCTCACTGTGACATTAATGTAAGAACAACCTCACTGTGACATTAATGTAAGAACAACCTCACTGTGACATTAATGTAAGAACAACCTCACTGACATTAATCTAAGAACAATCTCACTGTGACATTAATGTAAGAACAACTTCACCGTGACATTAATGTAAGAACAACTTCACTGTGACATTAATGTAAGAACAACCTCACTGTGACATTAATGTAAGAACAACCTCACTGTGACATTAATGTAAGAACAACCTCACTGTGACATTAATGTAAGAACAGCCTCACTGTGACATTAATGTAAGAACAACCTCACTGTGACATTAATGTAAGAACAACCTCACTGTGACATTAATGTAAGAACAACTTCACTGTGACATTAATGTAAGAACAACCTCACTGTGACATTAATGTAAGAACAACCTCACTGTGACATTATTGTAAGAACAACTTCACTGCGACATTAATGTAAGAACAACCTCACTGTGACATTAATGTAAGAACAACCTCACTGTAACATTAATGTAAGAACAACTTCACTGTGACATTAATGTAAGAACAACCTCACTGTGACATTAATGTAAGAACAACCTCACTGACATTAATGTAAGAACAACTTCACTGTGACATTAATGTAAGAACAACCTCACTGTGACATTAATGTAAGAACAACCTCACTGACATTAATGTAAGAACAACCTCACTGTGACATTAATGTAAGAACAACCTCATTGTGACATTAATGTAAGAACAACCTCACTGTGACATTAATGTAAGAACAACCTCACTGTGACATTAATGTAAGAACAACCTCACTGTGACATTAATGTAAGAACAACCTCATTGTGACATTAATGTAAGAACAACCTCATTGTGACATTAATGTAGGAACAACCTCACTGTGACATTAATGTAAGAACAACCTCACTGACATTAATGTAAGAACAACCTCACTGTGACATTAATGTAAGAACAACCTCACTGACATTAATGTAAAAACCACCTCAGACATTAATGTAAGAACAACCTCATTGTGACATTAATGTAAGAACAACCTCACTGACATTAATGTAAGAACAACCTCACTGTGACATTAATGTAAGAACAACTTCACTGCGACATTAATGTAAGAACAACCTCACTGTGACATTAATGTAAGAACAACTTCACTGTGACATTAATGTAAGAACAACCTCACTGTGACATTAATGTAAGAACAACCTCACTGTGACATTAATGTAAGAACAACTTCATTGCGACATTAATGTAAGAACAACCTCACTGTGACATTAATGTAAGAAAAACCTCACTGTGACATTAATGTAAGAACAACTTCACTGTGACATTAATGT
Organism: Bathymodiolus septemdierum; assembly: GCA_963383655.1. Classification (NCBI taxonomy): domain Eukaryota; kingdom Metazoa; phylum Mollusca; class Bivalvia; order Mytilida; family Modiolidae; genus Bathymodiolus; species Bathymodiolus septemdierum. Next base: position 760,484 of record OY726530.1, read on the forward strand.
AAGAACAACCTCACTGTGACATTAATGTAAGAACAACCTCACTGACATTAATGTAAGAACAACTTCACTGTGACATTAATGTAAGAACAACCTCACTGTGACATTAATGTAAGAACAACCTCACTGACATTAATGTAAGAACAACCTCACTGTGACATTAATGTAAGAACAACCTCAGTGTGACATTAATGTAAGAACAACCTCACTGTGACATTAATGTAAGAACAACCTCACTGTGACATTAATGTAAGAACAACCTCACTGTGACATTAATGTAAGAACAACCTCATTGTGACATTAATGTAAGAACAACCTCACTGTGACATTAATGTAAGAACAACCTCACTGTGACATTAATGTAAGAACAACTTCACTGTGACATTAATGTAAGAACAACCTCACTGTGACATTAATGTAAGAACAACCTCACTGTGACATTATTGTAAGAACAACTTCACTGCGACATTAATGTAAGAACAACCTCACTGTGACATTAATGTAAGAACAACCTCACTGTGACATTAATGTAAGAACAACTTCACTGTGACATTAATGTAAGAACAACCTCACTGTGACATTAATGTAAGAACAACCTCACTGACATTAATGTAAGAACAACTTCACTGTGACATTAATGTAAGAACAACCTCACTGTGACATTAATGTAAGAACAACCTCACTGACATTAATGTAAGAACAACCTCACTGTGACATTAATGTAAGAACAACCTCATTGTGACATTAATGTAAGAACAACCTCACTGTGACATTAATGTAAGAACAACCTCACTGTGACATTAATGTAAGAACAACCTCACTGTGACATTAATGTAAGAACAACCTCATTGTGACATTAATGTAAGAACAACCTCATTGTGACATTAATGTAGGAACAACCTCACTGTGACATTAATGTAAGAACAACCTCACTGACATTAATGTAAGAACAACCTCACTGTGACATTAATGTAAGAACAACCTCACTGACATTAATGTAAAAACCACCTCAGACATTAATGTAAGAACAACCTCATTGTGACATTAATGTAAGAACAACCTCACTGACATTAATGTAAGAACAACCTCACTGTGACATTAATGTAAGAACAACTTCACTGCGACATTAATGTAAGAACAACCTCACTGTGACATTAATGTAAGAACAACTTCACTGTGACATTAATGTAAGAACAACCTCACTGTGACATTAATGTAAGAACAACCTCACTGTGACATTAATGTAAGAACAACCTCACTGACATTAATGTAAGAACAACTTCACTGTGACATTAATGTAAGAACAACCTCACTGTGACATTAATGTAAGAACAACCTCACTGACATTAATGTAAGAACAACCTCACTGTGACATTAATGTAAGAACAACCTCAGTGTGACATTAATGTAAGAACAACCTCACTGTGACATTAATGTAAGAACAACCTCACTGTGACATTAATGTAAGAACAACCTCACTGTGACATTAATGTAAGAACAACCTCATTGTGACATTAATGTAAGAACAACCTCACTGTGACATTAATGTAAGAACAACCTCACCGACATTAATGTAAGAACAACCTCACTGTGGCATTAATGTAAGAACAACCTCATTGTGACATTAATGTAAGAACAACTTCACTGTGACATTAATGTAAGAACAACCTCACTGTGACATTAATGTAAGAACAACCTCACTGACATTAATGTAAGAACAACCTCATTGTGACATTAATGTAAGAACAACCTCATTGTGACATTAATGTAAGAACAACCTCACTGACATTAATGTAAGAACAACCTCACTGTGACATGAATGTAAGAACCTCACTGTGACATTAATGTAAGAACAACCTCACTGTGACATTAATGTAAGAACAACTTCCCTGTGACATTAATGTAAGAACAACTTCACTGTGACATTAATGTAAGAACAACCTCACTGTGACATTGATGTAAGCACAACCTCAGTGACATTAATGTAAGAACAACCTCACTGACATTAATGTAAGAACAACCTCAGTGACATTAATGTAAGAACAACCTCACTGACATTAATGTAAGAACAACCTCACTGTGACATTAATGTAAGAACAACTTCAGTGACATTAATGTAAGAACAACCTCACTTTGACATTAATGTAAGAACAACCTCACTGTGACATTAATGTAAGAACAACCTCACTGACATTAATGTAAGAACAACCTCACTGTGACATTAATGTAAGAACAACCTCACTGTGACATTAATGTAAGAACAACCTCACTGTGACATTAATGTAAGAACAGCCTCACTGACATTAATGTAAGAACAACTTCACTGTGACATTAATATAAGAACAACCTCACTCTGACATTAATGTAAGAACAACTTCACTGTGACATTAATGTAAGAACCTCACTGTGACATTAATGTAAGAACAACCTCACTGTGACATTAATGTAAGAACAACCTCACTGACATTAATGTAAGAACCTCACTGTGACATTAATGTAAGAACAACCTCACTGACATTAATGTAAGAACAACCTCACTGTGACATTAATGTAAGAACAACCTCATTGTGACATTAATGTAAGAACAACTTCACTGTGACATTAATATAAGAACAACCTCACTGTGACATTAATGTAAGAACAACCTCCCTGTGACATTAATGTAAGAACCTCACTGTGACATTAATGTAAGAACAACCTCACTGTGACATTAATGTAAGAACAACTTCACTGTGACATTAATGTAAGAACAACCTCACTGTGACATTAATGTAAGAACAACCTCACTGTGACATTAATGTAAGAACAACTTCACTGCGACATTAATGTAAGAACAACCTCACTGTGACATTAATGTAAGAACAACCTCACTGTGACATTAATGTAAGAACAACTTCACTGTGACATTAATGTAAGAACAACCTCACTGTGACATTAATGTAAGAACAACCTCACTGACATTAATGTAAGAACAACTTCACTGTGACATTAATGTAAGAACAACCTCACTGTGACATTAATGTAAGAACAACCTCACTGACATTAATGTAAGAACAACCTCACTGTGACATTAATGTAAGAACAACCTCAGTGTGACATAAATGTAAGAACAACCTCACTGTGACATTAATGTAAGAACAACCTCACTGTGACATTAATGTAAGAACAACCTCACTGTGACATTAATGTAAGAACAACCTCACTGTGACATTAATGTAAGAACAACCTCATTGTGACATTAATGTAAGAACAACCTCACTGTGACATTAATGTAAGAACAACCTCACCGACATTAATGTAAGAACAACCTCACTGTGACATTAATGTAAGAACAACCTCATTGTGACATTAATGTAAGAACAACTTCACTGTGACATTAATGTAAGAACAACCTCACTGTGACATTAATGTAAGAACAACCTCACTGACATTAATGTAAGAACAACCTCATTGTGACATTAATGTAAGAACAACCTCATTGTGACATTAATGTAAGAACAACCTCACTGACATTAATGTAAGAACAACCTCACTGTGACATGAATGTAAGAACCTCACTGTGACATTAATGTAAGAACAACCTCACTGTGACATTAATGTAAGAACAACTTCCCTGTGACATTAATGTAAGAACAACTTCACTGTGACATTAATGTAAGAACAACCTCACTGTGACATTAATGTAAGCACAACCTCAGTGACATTAATGTAAGAACAACCTCACTGACATTAATGTAAGAACAACCTCAGTGACATTAATGTAAGAACAACCTCACTGACATTAATGTAAGAACAACCTCACTGTGACATTAATGTAAGAACAACTTCACTGTGACATTAATGTAAGAACAACCTCACTTTAACATTAATGTAAGAACAACCTCACTGTGACATTAATGTAAGAACAACCTCACTGACATTAATGTAAGAACAACCTCACTGTGACATTAATGTAAGAACAACCTCACTGTGACATTAATGTAAGAACAACCTCACTGTGACATTAATGTAAGAACAACCTCACTGACATTAATGTAAGAACAATTTCACTGTGACATTAATGTAAGAACAACCTCACTGTGACATTAATGTAAAAACAACCTCACTGTGACATTAATGTAAGAACAACCTCACTGTGACATTAATGTAAGAACAACCTCACTGTGACATTAATGTAAGAACAACTTCACTGTGACATTAATGTAAGAACAGCCCCACTGTGACATTAATGTAAGAACAACCTCACTGTGACATTAATGTAAGAACAACTTCACTGTGACATTAATGTAAGAACAACCTCACTGTGACATTAATGTAAGAACAACCTCACTGTGACATTAATGTAAGAACAACTTCACTGTGACATTAATGTAAGAACAACCTGACTGTGACATTAATGTAAGAAGAACTTCACTGTGACATTAATGTAAGAACCTCACTGTGACATTAATGTAAGAACAACTTCACTGTGACATTAATATAAGAATAACCTCACTCTGACATTAATGTAAGAACAACCTCACTGTGACATTAATGTAAGAACAACCTCACTGTGACATTAATGTAAGAACAACCTCACTGTGACATTAATGTAAGAACAACCTCACTGACATTAATGTAAGAACAATCTCACTGTGACATTAATGTAAGAACAACTTCACTGTGACATTAATGTAAGAACAACTTCACTGTGACATTAATGTAAGAACAACCTCACTGTGACATTAATGTAAGAACAACCTCACTGTGACATTAATGTAAGAACAACCTCACTGTGACATTAATGTAAGAACAACCTCACTGTGACATTAATGTAAGAACAACCTCACTGTGACATTAATGTAAGAACAACTTCACTGTGACATTAATGTAAGAACAACCTCACTGTGACATTAATGTAAGAACAACTTCACTGTGACATTAATGTAAGAACAACCTCACTGACATTAATGTAAGAACCTCACTGTGACATTAATGTAAGAACAACCTCACTGTGACATTAATGTAAGAACAACCTCACTGACATTAATGTAAGAACCTCACTGTGACATTAATGTAAGAACAACCTCACTGACATTAATGTAAGAACAACCTTACTGTGACATTAATGTAAGAACAACCTCACTGTGACATTAATGTAAGAAGAACCTCATTGTGACATTAATGTAAGAACAACTTCACTGTGACATTAATATAAGAACAACCTGACTGTGACATTAATGTAAGAACAACCTCCCTGTGACATTAATGTAAGAACCTCACTGTGACATTAATGTAAGAACAACCTCACTGTGACATTAATGTAAGAACAACCTCACTGTGACATTAATGTAAGAACAACCTCACTGACATTAATCTAAGAACAATCTCACTGTGACATTAATGTAAGAACAACTTCACTGTGACATTAATGTAAGAACAACTTCACTGTGACATTAATGTAAGAACAACCTCACTGTGACATTAATGTAAGAACAACCTCACTGTGACATTAATGTAAGAACAACCTCACTGTGACATTAATGTAAGAACAACCTCACTGTGACATTAATGTAAGAACAACCTCACTGTGACATTAATGTAAGAACAACCTCACTGTGACATTAATGTAAGAACAACTTCACTGTGACATTAATGTAAGAACAACTTCACTGTGACATTAATATAAGAACAACCTCACTCTGACATTAATGTAAGAACAACTTCACTGTGACATTAATGTAAGAACCTCACTGTGACATTAATGTAAGAACAACCTCACTGTGACATTAATGTAAGAACAACCTCACTGACATTAATGTAAGAACCTCACTGTGACATTAATGTAAGAACAACCTCACTGTGACATTAATGTAAGAACAACCTCATTGTGACATTAATGTAAGAACAACCTCATTGTGACATTAATGTAGGAACAACCTCACTGTGACATTAATCTAAGAACAACCTCACTGACATTAATGTAAGAACAACCTCACTGTGACATTAATGTAAGAACAACCTCACTGACATTAATGTAAAAACCACCTCAGACATTAATGTAAGAACAACCTCATTGTGACATTAATGTAAGAACAACCTCACTGACATTAATGTAAGAACAACCTCACTGTGACATTAATGTAAGAACAACTTCACTGCGACATTAATGTAAGAACAACCTCACTGTGACATTAATGTAAGAACAACTTCACTGTGACATTAATGTAAGAACAACCTCACTGTGACATTAATGTAAGAACAACCTCACTGTGACATTAATGTAAGAACAACCTCACTGACATTAATGTAAGAACAACTTCACTGTGACATTAATGTAAGAACAACCTCACTGTGACATTAATGTAAGAACAACCTCACTGACATTAATGTAAGAACAACCTCACTGTGACATTAATGTAAGAACAACCTCAGTGTGACATTAATGTAAGAACAACCTCACTGTGACATTAATGTAAGAACAACCTCACTGTGACATTAATGTAAGAACAACCTCACTGTGACATTAATGTAAGAACAACCTCATTGTGACATTAATGTAAGAACAACCTCACTGTGACATTAATGTAAGAACAACCTCACCGACATTAATGTAAGAACAACCTCACTGTGGCATTAATGTAAGAACAACCTCATTGTGACATTAATGTAAGAACAACTTCACTGTGACATTAATGTAAGAACAACCTCACTGTGACATTAATGTAAGAACAACCTCACTGACATTAATGTAAGAACAACCTCATTGTGACATTAATGTAAGAACAACCTCATTGTGACATTAATGTAAGAACAACCTCACTGACATTAATGTAAGAACAACCTCACTGTGACATGAATGTAAGAACCTCACTGTGACATTAATGTAAGAACAACCTCACTGTGACATTAATGTAAGAACAACTTCCCTGTGACATTAATGTAAGAACAACTTCACTGTGACATTAATGTAAGAACAACCTCACTGTGACATTGATGTAAGCACAACCTCAGTGACATTAATGTAAGAACAACCTCACTGACATTAATGTAAGAACAACCTCAGTGACATTAATGTAAGAACAACCTCACTGACATTAATGTAAGAACAACCTCACTGTGACATTAATGTAAGAACAACTTCAGTGACATTAATGTAAGAACAACCTCACTTTGACATTAATGTAAGAACAACCTCACTGTGACATTAATGTAAGAACAACCTCACTGACATTAATGTAAGAACAACCTCACTGTGACATTAATGTAAGAACAACCTCACTGTGACATTAATGTAAGAACAACCTCACTGTGACATTAATGTAAGAACAGCCTCACTGACATTAATGTAAGAACAACTTCACTGTGACATTAATATAAGAACAACCTCACTCTGACATTAATGTAAGAACAACTTCACTGTGACATTAATGTAAGAACCTCACTGTGACATTAATGTAAGAACAACCTCACTGTGACATTAATGTAAGAACAACCTCACTGACATTAATGTAAGAACCTCACTGTGACATTAATGTAAGAACAACCTCACTGACATTAATGTAAGAACAACCTCACTGTGACATTAATGTAAGAACAACCTCATTGTGACATTAATGTAAGAACAACTTCACTGTGACATTAATATAAGAACAACCTCACTGTGACATTAATGTAAGAACAACCTCCCTGTGACATTAATGTAAGAACCTCACTGTGACATTAATGTAAGAACAACCTCACTGTGACATTAATGTAAGAACAACTTCACTGTGACATTAATGTAAGAACAACCTCACTGTGACATTAATGTAAGAACAACCTCACTGTGACATTAATGTAAGAACAACTTCACTGCGACATTAATGTAAGAACAACCTCACTGTGACATTAATGTAAGAACAACCTCACTGTGACATTAATGTAAGAACAACTTCACTGTGACATTAATGTAAGAACAACCTCACTGTGACATTAATGTAAGAACAACCTCACTGACATTAATGTAAGAACAACTTCACTGTGACATTAATGTAAGAACAACCTCACTGTGACATTAATGTAAGAACAACCTCACTGACATTAATGTAAGAACAACCTCACTGTGACATTAATGTAAGAACAACCTCAGTGTGACATAAATGTAAGAACAACCTCACTGTGACATTAATGTAAGAACAACCTCACTGTGACATTAATGTAAGAACAACCTCACTGTGACATTAATGTAAGAACAACCTCACTGTGACATTAATGTAAGAACAACCTCATTGTGACATTAATGTAAGAACAACCTCACTGTGACATTAATGTAAGAACAACCTCACCGACATTAATGTAAGAACAACCTCACTGTGACATTAATGTAAGAACAACCTCATTGTGACATTAATGTAAGAACAACTTCACTGTGACATTAATGTAAGAACAACCTCACTGTGACATTAATGTAAGAACAACCTCACTGACATTAATGTAAGAACAACCTCATTGTGACATTAATGTAAGAACAACCTCATTGTGACATTAATGTAAGAACAACCTCACTGACATTAATGTAAGAACAACCTCACTGTGACATGAATGTAAGAACCTCACTGTGACATTAATGTAAGAACAACCTCACTGTGACATTAATGTAAGAACAACTTCCCTGTGACATTAATGTAAGAACAACTTCACTGTGACATTAATGTAAGAACAACCTCACTGTGACATTAATGTAAGCACAACCTCAGTGACATTAATGTAAGAACAACCTCACTGACATTAATGTAAGAACAACCTCAGTGACATTAATGTAAGAACAACCTCACTGACATTAATGTAAGAACAACCTCACTGTGACATTAATGTAAGAACAACTTCACTGTGACATTAATGTAAGAACAACCTCACTTTAACATTAATGTAAGAACAACCTCACTGTGACATTAATGTAAGAACAACCTCACTGACATTAATGTAAGAACAACCTCACTGTGACATTAATGTAAGAACAACCTCACTGTGACATTAATGTAAGAACAACCTCACTGTGACATTAATGTAAGAACAACCTCACTGACATTAATGTAAGAACAATTTCACTGTGACATTAATGTAAGAACAACCTCACTGTGACATTAATGTAAAAACAACCTCACTGTGACATTAATGTAAGAACAACCTCACTGTGACATTAATGTAAGAACAACCTCACTGTGACATTAATGTAAGAACAACTTCACTGTGACATTAATGTAAGAACAACCCCACTGTGACATTAATGTAAGAACAACCTCACTGTGACATTAATGTAAGAACAACTTCACTGTGACATTAATGTAAGAACAACCTCACTGTGACATTAATGTAAGAACAACCTCACTGTGACATTAATGTAAGAACAACTTCACTGTGACATTAATGTAAGAACAACCTCACTGTGACATTAATGTAAGAAGAACTTCACTGTGACATTAATGTAAGAACCTCACTGTGACATTAATGTAAGAACAACTTCACTGTGACATTAATATAAGAATAACCTCACTCTGACATTAATGTAAGAACAACCTCACTGTGACATTAATGTAAGAACAACCTCACTGTGACATTAATGTAAGAACAACCTCACTGTGACATTAATGTAAGAACAACCTCACTGACATTAATGTAAGAACAATCTCACTGTGACATTAATGTAAGAACAACTTCACTGTGACATTAATGTAAGAACAACTTCACTGTGACATTAATGTAAGAACAACCTCACTGTGACATTAATGTAAGAACAACCTCACTGTGACATTAATGTAAGAACAACCTCACTGTGACATTAATGTAAGAACAACCTCACTGTGACATTAATGTAAGAACAACCTCACTGTGACATTAATGTAAGAACAACTTCACTGTGACATTAATGTAAGAACAACCTCACTGTGACATTAATGTAAGAACAACTTCACTGTGACATTAATGTAAGAACAACCTCACTGACATTAATGTAAGAACCTCACTGTGACATTAATGTAAGAACAACCTCACTGTGACATTAATGTAAGAACAACCTCACTGACATTAATGTAAGAACCTCACTGTGACATTAATGTAAGAACAACCTCACTGACATTAATGTAAGAACAACCTTACTGTGACATTAATGTAAGAACAACCTCACTGTGACATTAATGTAAGAAGAACCTCATTGTGACATTAATGTAAGAACAACTTCACTGTGACATTAATATAAGAACAACCTGACTGTGACATTAATGTAAGAACAACCTCCCTGTGACATTAATGTAAGAACCTCACTGTGACATTAATGTAAGAACAACCTCACTGTGACATTAATGTAAGAACAACCTCACTGTGACATTAATGTAAGAACAACCTCACTGACATTAATCTAAGAACAATCTCACTGTGACATTAATGTAAGAACAACTTCACTGTGACATTAATGTAAGAACAACTTCACTGTGACATTAATGTAAGAACAACCTCACTGTGACATTAATGTAAGAACAACCTCACTGTGACATTAATGTAAGAACAACCTCACTGTGACATTAATGTAAGAACAACCTCACTGTGACATTAATGTAAGAACAACCTCACTGTGACATTAATGTAAGAACAACCTCACTGTGACATTAATGTAAGAACAACTTCACTGTGACATTAATGTAAGAACAACTTCACTGTGACATTAATATAAGAACAACCTCACTCTGACATTAATGTAAGAACAACTTCACTGTGACATTAATGTAAGAACCTCACTGTGACATTAATGTAAGAACAACCTCACTGTGACATTAATGTAAGAACAACCTCACTGACATTAATGTAAGAACCTCACTGTGACATTAATGTAAGAACAACCTCACTGACATTAATGTAAGAACAACCTCACTGTGACATTAATGTAAGAACAACCTCATTGTGACATTAATGTAAGAACAACTTCACTGTGATATTAATATAAGAACAACCTCACTGTGACATTAATGTAAGAATACCCTCCCTGTGACATTAATGTAAGAACCTCACTGTGACATTAATGTAAGAACAACCTCACTGTGACATTAATGTAAGAACAACCTCACTGACATTAATCTAAGAACAATCTCACTGTGACATTAATGTAAGAACAACTTCACTGTGACATTAATGTAAGAACAACTTCACTGTGACATTAATGTAAGAACAACCTCACTGTGACATTAATGTAAGAACAACCTCACTGTGACATTAATGTAAGAACAACCTCACTGTGACATTAATGTAAGAACAGCCTCACTGTGACATTAATGTAAGAACAACCTCACTGTGACATTAATGTAAGAACAACCTCACTGTGACATTAATGTAAGAACAACTTCACTGTGACATTAATGTAAGAACAACCTCACTGTGACATTAATGTAAGAACAACGTCACTGTGACATTATTGTAAGAACAACTTCACTGCGACATTAATGTAAGAACAACCTCACTGTGACATTAATGTAAGAACAACCTCACTGTAACATTAATGTAAGAACAACTTCACTGTGACATTAATGTAAGAACAGCCTCACTGTGACATTAATGTAAGAACAACCTCACTGACATTAATGTAAGAACAACTTCACTGTGACATTAATGTAAGAACAACCTCACTGTGACATTAATGTAAGAACAACCTCACTGACATTAATGTAAGAACAACCTCACTGTGACATTAATGTAAGAACAACCTCATTGTGACATTAATGTAAGAACAACCTCACTGTGACATTAATGTAAGAACAACCTCACTGTGACATTAATGTAAGAACAACCTCACTGTGACATTAATGTAAGAACAACTTCATTGTGACATTAATGTAAGAACAACCTCATTGTGACATTAATGTAGGAACAACCTCACTGTGACATTAATGTAAGAACAACCTCACTGTGACATTAATGTAAGAACAACCTCACTGTGACATTAATGTAAGAAAAACCTCAGTGACATTAATGTAAGAACAACCTCATTGTGACATTAATGTAAGAACAACCTCACTGTGACATTAATGTAAGAACAACCTCACTGTGACATTAATGTAAGAACAACCTCACTGTGACATTAATGTAAGAACAACCTCACTGTGACATTAATGTAAGAACAACCTCACTGACATTAATGTAAGAACAACCTCACTGTGACATTAATGTAAGAACAACTTCACTGTGACATTAATGTAAGAACAACCTCACTGACATTAATGTAAGAACAACCTCACTGTGACATTAATGTAAGAACAACCTCACTGTGACATTAATGTAAGAACAACCTCGCTGTGACATTAATGTAAGAACAACATCACTGTGACATTAATGTAAGAACAACCTCACTGTGACATTAATGTAAAAACAACCTCACTGTGACATTAATGTAAGAACCTCACTGTGACATTAATGTAAGAACAACCTCACTGACATTAATGTAAGAACAACCTCACTGTGACATTAATGTAAGAACAACCTCAATGTGACATTAATGTAAGAACAACCTCACTGTGACATTCATGTAAGAACAACTTCACTGTGACATTAATGTAAGAACAACCTCACTGACATTAATGTAAGAAAACCTCACTGTGACATTAATGTAAGAACAACCTCACTGTGACATTAATGTAAGAACAACCTCACTGACATTAATGTAAGAAAACCTCACTGTGACATTAATGTAAGAACAACCTCACTGTGACATTAATGTAAGAACAACCTCACTGACATTAATGTAAGAATAACCTCACTGTGACATCAATGTAAGAACAACCTCACTGACATTAATGTAAGAACAACCTCACTGTGACATTAATGTAAGAACAACTTCACTGTGACATTAATGTAAGAACCTCACTGTGACATTAATGTAAGAACAACCTCATTGTGACATTAATGTAAGAACAACCTCACTGTGACATTAATGTAAGAACAACCTCATTGTGACATTAATGTAATAACAACTTCACTGTGACATTAATGTAAGAACAACCTCACTGTGACATTAATGTAAGAACAACCTCACTGACATTAATGTAAGAACAACCTCATTGTGACATTAATGTAAGAACAACCTCATTGTGACATTAATGTAAGAACAACCTCACTGTGACATTAATGTAAGAACCTCACTGTGACATTAATGTAAGAACAACCTCACTGTGACATTAATGTAAGAACAACCTCACTGACATTAATCTAAGAACAATCTCACTGTGACATTAATGTAAGAACAACTTCACTGTGACATTAATGTAAGAACAACTTCACTGTGACATTAATGTAAGAACAACCTCACTGTGACATTAATGTAAGAACAACCTCACTGTGACATTAATGTAAGAACAGCCTCACTGTGACATTAATGTAAGAACAACCTCACTGTGACATTAATGTAAGAACAACCTCACTGTGACATTAATGTAAGAACAACTTCACTGTGACATTAATGTAAGAACAACCTCACTGTGACATTAATGTAAGAACAACGTCACTGTGACATTATTGTAAGAACAACTTCACTGCGACATTAATGTAAGAACAACCTCACTGTGACATTAATGTAAGAACAACCTCACTGTAACATTAATGTAAGAACAACTTCACTGTGACATTAATGTAAGAACAACCTCACTGTGACATTAATGTAAGAACAACCTCACTGACATTAATGTAAGAACAACTTCACTGTGACATTAATGTAAGAACAACCTCACTGTGACATTAATGTAAGAACAACCTCACTGACATTAATGTAAGAACAACCTCACTGTGACATTAATGTAAGAACAACCTCATTGTGACATTAATGTAAGAACAACCTCACTGTGACATTAATGTAAGAACAACCTCACTGTTTCATTAATGTAAGAACAACCTCACTGTGACATTAATGTAAGAACAACTTCATTGTGACATTAATGTAAGAACAACCTCATTGTGACATTAATGTAGGAACAACCTCACTGTGACATTAATGTAAGAACAACCTCACTGTGACATTAATGTAAGAACAACCTCACTGTGACATTAATGTAAGAAAAACCTCAGTGACATTAATGTAAGAACAACCTCATTGTGACATTAATGTAAGAACAACCTCACTGTGACATTAATGTAAGAACAACCTCACTGTGACATTAATGTAAGAACAACCTCACTGTGACATTAATGTAAGAACAACCTCACTGTGACATTAATGTAAGAACAACCTCACTGACATTAATGTAAGAACAACCTCACTGTGACATTAATGTAAGAACAACTTCACTGTGACATTAATGTAAGAACAAACTCACTGACATTAATGTAAGAACAACCTCACTGTGACATTAATGTAAGAACAACCTCACTGTGACATTAATGTAAGAACAACCTCGCTGTGACATTAATGTAAGAACAACATCACTGTGACATTAATGTAAGAACAACCTCACTGTGACATTAATGTAAAAACAACCTCACTGTGACATTAATGTAAGAACCTCACTGTGACATTAATGTAAGAACAACCTCACTGACATTAATGTAAGAACAACCTCACTGTGACATTAATGTAAGAACAACTTCACTGTGACATTAATGTAAGAACAACCTCACTGTGACATTAATGTAAGAACAACCTCACTGACATTAATGTAAGAACAACCTCACTGTGACATTAATGTAAGAACAACCTCATTGTGACATTAATGTAAGAACAACCTCACTGTGACATTAATGTAAGAACAACCTCACTGACATTAATGTAAGAATAACCTCACTGTGACATCAATGTAAGAACAACCTCACTGACATTAATGTAAGAACAACCTCACTGTGACATTAATGTAAGAACAACCTCACTGTGACATTAATGTAAGAACCTCACTGTGACATTAATGTAAGAACAACCTCATTGTGACATTAATGTAAGAACAACCTCACTGTGACATTAATGTAAGAACAACCTCATTGTGACATTAATGTAATAACAACTTCACTGTGACATTAATGTAAGAACAACCTCACTGTGACATTAATGTAAGAACAACCTCACTGACATTAATGTAAGAACAACCTCATTGTGACATTAATGTAAGAACAACCTCATTGTGACATTAATGTAAGAACAACCTCACTGTGACATTAATGTAAGAACCTCACTGTGACATTAATGTAAGAACAACCTCACTGTGACATTAATGTAAGAACAACCTCACTGACATTAATCTAAGAACAATCTCACTGTGACATTAATGTAAGAACAACTTCACTGTGACATTAATGTAAGAACAACTTCACTGTGACATTAATGTAAGAACAACCTCACTGTGACATTAATGTAAGAACAACCTCACTGTGACATTAATGTAAGAACAACCTCACTGTGACATTAATGTAAGAACAGCCTCACTGTGACATTAATGTAAGAACAACCTCACTGTGACATTAATGTAAGAACAACCTCACTGTGACATTAATGTAAGAACAACTTCACTGTGACATTAATGTAAGAACAACCTCACTGTGACATTAATGTAAGAACAACGTCACTGTGACATTATTGTAAGAACAACTTCACTGCGACATTAATGTAAGAACAACCTCACTGTGACATTAATGTAAGAACAACCTCACTGTAACATTAATGTAAGAACAACTTCACTGTGACATTAATGTAAGAACAACCTCACTGTGACATTAATGTAAGAACAACCTCACTGACATTAATGTAAGAACAACTTCACTGTGACATTAATGTAAGAACAACCTCACTGTGACATTAATGTAAGAACAACCTCACTGACATTAATGTAAGAACAACCTCACTGTGACATTAATGTAAGAACAACCTCATTGTGACATTAATGTAAGAACAACCTCACTGTGACATTAATGTAAGAACAACCTCACTGTGACATTAATGTAAGAACAACCTCACTGTGACATTAATGTAAGAACAACTTCATTGTGACATTAATGTAAGAACAACCTCATTGTGACATTAATGTAGGAACAACCTCACTGTGACATTAATGTAAGAACAACCTCACTGTGACATTAATGTAAGAACAACCTCACTGTGACATTAATGTAAGAAAAACCTCAGTGACATTAATGTAAGAACAACCTCATTGTGACATTAATGTAAGAACAACCTCACTGTGACATTAATGTAAGAACAACCTCACTGTGACATTAATGTAAGAACAACCTCACTGTGACATTAATGTAAGAACAACCTCACTGTGACATTAATGTAAGAACAACCTCACTGACATTAATGTAAGAACAACCTCACTGTGACATTAATGTAAGAACAACTTCACTGTGACATTAATGTAAGAACAACCTCACTGACATTAATGTAAGAACAACCTCACTGTGACATTAATGTAAGAACAACCTCACTGTGACATTAATGTAAGAACAACCTCGCTGTGACATTAATGTAAGAACAACATCACTGTGACATTAATGTAAGAACAACCTCACTGTGACATTAATGTAAAAACAACCTCACTGTGACATTAATGTAAGAACCTCACTGTGACATTAATGTAAGAACAACCTCACTGACATTAATGTAAGAACAACCTCACTGTGACATTAATGTAAGAACAACCTCATTGTGACATTAATGTAAGAACAACCTCACTGTGACATTAATGTAAGAACAACTTCACTGTGACATTAATGTAAGAACAACCTCACTGACATTAATGTAAGAAAACCTCACTGTGACATTAATGTAAGAACAACCTCACTGTGACATTAATGTAAGAACAACCTCACTGACATTAATGTAAGAAAACCTCACTGTGACATTAATGTAAGAACAACCTCACTGTGACATTAATGTAAGAACAACCTCACTGACATTAATGTAAGAATAACCTCACTGTGACATCAATGTAAGAACAACCTCACTGACATTAATGTAAGAACAACCTCACTGTGACATTAATGTAAGAGCAACTTCACTGTGACATTAATGTAAGAACCTCACTGTGACATTAATGTAAGAACAACCTCATTGTGACATTAATGTAAGAACAACCTCACTGTGACATTAATGTAAGAACAACCTCATTGTGACATTAATGTAAGAACAACTTCACTGTGACATTAATGTAAGAACAACCTCACTGTGACATTAATGTAAGAACAACCTCACTGACATTAATGTAAGAACAACCTCATTGTGACATTAATGTAAGAACAACCTCATTGTGACATTAATGTAAGAACAACCTCACTGTGACATTAATGTAAGAACCTCACTGTGACATTAATGTAAGAACAACCTCACTGTGACATTAATGTAAGAACAACTTCCCTGTGACATTAATGTAAGAACAACTTCACTGTGACATTAATGTAAGAACAACCTCACTGTGACATTAATGTAAGCACAACCTCACTGACATTAATGTAAGAACAACCTCATTGTGACATTAATGTAAGAACAACCTCATTGTGACATTAATGTAAGAACAACCTCACTGACATTAATGTAAGAACAACCTCACTGTGACATTAATGTAAGAACAACTTCCCTGTGACATTAATGTAAGAACAACTTCACTGTGACATTAATGTAAGAACAACCTCACTGTGACATTAATGTAAGCACAACCTCAGTGACATTAATGTAAGAACAACCTCACTGACATTAATGTAAGAACAACCTCAGTGACATTAATGTAAGAACAACCTCACTGACATTAATGTAAGAACAACCTCACTGTGACATTAATGTAAGAACAACTTCACTGTGACATTAATGTAAGAACAACCTCACTTTGACATTAATGTAAGAACAACCTCACTGTGACATTAATGTAAGAACAACCTCACTGACATTAATGTAAGAACAACCTCACTGTGACATTAATGTAAGAACAACCTCACTGTGACATTAATGTAAGAACAACCTCACTGTGACATTAATGTAAGAACAACCTCACTGACATTAATGTAAGAACAATTTCACTGTGACATTAATGTAAGAACAACCTCACTGTGACATTAATGTAAAAACAACCTCACTGTGACATTAATGTAAGAACAACCTCACTGTGACATTAATGTAAGAACAACCTCACTGTGACATTAATGTAAGAACAACTTCACTGTGACATTAATGTAAGAACAACCCCACTGTGACATTAATGTAAGAACAACCTCACTGTGACATTAATGTAAGAACAA
Organism: Bathymodiolus septemdierum; assembly: GCA_963383655.1. NCBI lineage: Eukaryota > Metazoa > Mollusca > Bivalvia > Mytilida > Modiolidae > Bathymodiolus > Bathymodiolus septemdierum. The sequence goes on from OY726530.1 coordinate 778,688, forward strand.
CTTCACTGTGACATTAATGTAAGAACAACCTCACTGTGACATTAATGTAAGAACAACCTCACTGTGACATTAATGTAAGAACAACTTCACTGTGACATTAATGTAAGAACAACCTCACTGTGACATTAATGTAAGAACAACTTCACTGTGACATTAATGTAAGAACCTCACTGTGACATTAATGTAAGAACAACTTCACTGTGACATTAATATAAGAACAACCTCACTCTGACATTAATGTAAGAACAACCTCACTGTGACATTAATGTAAGAACAACCTCACTGTGACATTAATGTAAGAACAACCTCACTGTGACATTAATGTAAGAACAACCTCACTGACATTAATGTAAGAACAATCTCACTGTGACATTAATGTAAGAACAACTTCACTGTGACATTAATGTAAGAACAACTTCACTGTGACATTAATGTAAGAACAACCTCACTGTGACATTAATGTAAGAACAACCTCACTGTGACATTAATGTAAGAACAACCTCACTGTGACATTAATGTAAGAACAACCTCACTGTGACATTAATGTAAGAACAACCTCACTGTGACAATAATGTAAGAACAACTTCACTGTGACATTAATGTAAGAACAACCTCACTGTGACATTAATGTAAGAACAACTTCACTGTGACATTAATGTAAGAACAACCTCACTGACATTAATATAAGAACCTCACTGTGACATTAATGTAAGAACAACCTCACTGTGACATTAATGTAAGAACAACCTCACTGACATTAATGTAAGAACCTCACTGTGACATTAATTTAAGAACAACCTCACTGACATTAATGTAAGAACAACCTTACTGTGACATTAATGTAAGAACAACCTCACTGTGACATTAATGTAAGAACAACCTCATTGTGACATTAATGTAAGAACAACTTCACTGTGACATTAATATAAGAACAACCTGACTGTGACATTAATGTAAGAACAACCTCCCTGTGACATTAATGTAAGAACCTCACTGTGACATTAATGTAAGAACAACCTCACTGTGACATTAATGTAAGAACAACCTCACTGTGACATTAATGTAAGAACAACCTCACTGACATTAATCTAAGAACAATCTCACTGTGACATTAATGTAAGAACAACCTCACTGTGACATTAATGTAAGAACAACCTCACTGTGACATTAATGTAAGAACAACCTCACTGTGACATTAATGTAAGAACAACCTCACTGTGACATTAATGTAAGAACAACCTCACTGTGACATTAATGTAAGAACAACCTCACTGACATTAATGTAAGAACAACCTCACTGTGACATTAATGTAAGAACAACTTCACTGTGACATTAATGTAAGAACAACCTCACTGACATTAATGTAAGAACAACCTCACTGTGACATTAATGTAAGAACAACCTCACTGTGACATTAATGTAAGAACAACCTCGCTGTGACATTAATGTAAGAACAACATCACTGTGACATTAATGTAAGAACAACCTCACTGTGACATTAATGTAAAAACAACCTCACTGTGACATTAATGTAAGAACCTCACTGTGACATTAATGTAAGAACAACCTCACTGACATTAATGTAAGAACAACCTCACTGTGACATTAATGTAAGAACAACCTCATTGTGACATTAATGTAAGAACAACCTCACTGTGACATTAATGTAAGAACAACTTCACTGTGACATTAATGTAAGAACAACCTCACTGACATTAATGTAAGAAAACCTCACTGTGACATTAATGTAAGAACAACCTCACTGTGACATTAATGTAAGAACAACCTCACTGACATTAATGTAAGAAAACCTCACTGTGACATTAATGTAAGAACAACCTCACTGTGACATTAATGTAAGAACAACCTCACTGACATTAATGTAAGAATAACCTCACTGTGACATCAATGTAAGAACAACCTCACTGACATTAATGTAAGAACAACCTCACTGTGACATTAATGTAAGAGCAACTTCACTGTGACATTAATGTAAGAACCTCACTGTGACATTAATGTAAGAACAACCTCATTGTGACATTAATGTAAGAACAACCTCACTGTGACATTAATGTAAGAACAACCTCATTGTGACATTAATGTAAGAACAACTTCACTGTGACATTAATGTAAGAACAACCTCACTGTGACATTAATGTAAGAACAACCTCACTGACATTAATGTAAGAACAACCTCATTGTGACATTAATGTAAGAACAACCTCATTGTGACATTAATGTAAGAACAACCTCACTGTGACATTAATGTAAGAACCTCACTGTGACATTAATGTAAGAACAACCTCACTGTGACATTAATGTAAGAACAACTTCCCTGTGACATTAATGTAAGAACAACTTCACTGTGACATTAATGTAAGAACAACCTCACTGTGACATTAATGTAAGCACAACCTCACTGACATTAATGTAAGAACAACCTCATTGTGACATTAATGTAAGAACAACCTCATTGTGACATTAATGTAAGAACAACCTCACTGACATTAATGTAAGAACAACCTCACTGTGACATTAATGTAAGAACAACTTCCCTGTGACATTAATGTAAGAACAACTTCACTGTGACATTAATGTAAGAACAACCTCACTGTGACATTAATGTAAGCACAACCTCAGTGACATTAATGTAAGAACAACCTCACTGACATTAATGTAAGAACAACCTCAGTGACATTAATGTAAGAACAACCTCACTGACATTAATGTAAGAACAACCTCACTGTGACATTAATGTAAGAACAACTTCACTGTGACATTAATGTAAGAACAACCTCACTTTGACATTAATGTAAGAACAACCTCACTGTGACATTAATGTAAGAACAACCTCACTGACATTAATGTAAGAACAACCTCACTGTGACATTAATGTAAGAACAACCTCACTGTGACATTAATGTAAGAACAACCTCACTGTGACATTAATGTAAGAACAACCTCACTGACATTAATGTAAGAACAATTTCACTGTGACATTAATGTAAGAACAACCTCACTGTGACATTAATGTAAAAACAACCTCACTGTGACATTAATGTAAGAACAACCTCACTGTGACATTAATGTAAGAACAACCTCACTGTGACATTAATGTAAGAACAACTTCACTGTGACATTAATGTAAGAACAACCCCACTGTGACATTAATGTAAGAACAACCTCACTGTGACATTAATGTAAGAACAACTTCACTGTGACATTAATGTAAGAACAACCTCACTGTGACATTAATGTAAGAACAACCTCACTGTGACATTAATGTAAGAACAACTTCACTGTGACATTAATGTAAGAACAACCTCACTGTGACATTAATGTAAGAACAACTTCACTGTGACATTAATGTAAGAACCTCACTGTGACATTAATGTAAGAACAACTTCACTGTGACATTAATATAAGAACAACCTCACTCTGACATTAATGTAAGAACAACCTCACTGTGACATTAATGTAAGAACAACCTCACTGTGACATTAATGTAAGAACAACCTCACTGTGACATTAATGTAAGAACAACCTCACTGACATTAATGTAAGAACAATCTCACTGTGACATTAATGTAAGAACAACTTCACTGTGACATTAATGTAAGAACAACTTCACTGTGACATTAATGTAAGAACAACCTCACTGTGACATTAATGTAAGAACAACCTCACTGTGACATTAATGTAAGAACAACCTCACTGTGACATTAATGTAAGAACAACCTCACTGTGACATTAATGTAAGAACAACCTCACTGTGACAATAATGTAAGAACAACTTCACTGTGACATTAATGTAAGAACAACCTCACTGTGACATTAATGTAAGAACAACTTCACTGTGACATTAATGTAAGAACAACCTCACTGACATTAATATAAGAACCTCACTGTGACATTAATGTAAGAACAACCTCACTGTGACATTAATGTAAGAACAACCTCACTGACATTAATGTAAGAACCTCACTGTGACATTAATGTAAGAACAACCTCACTGACATTAATGTAAGAACAACCTTACTGTGACATTAATGTAAGAACAACCTCACTGTGACATTAATGTAAGAACAACCTCATTGTGACATTAATGTAAGAACAACTTCACTGTGACATTAATATAAGAACAACCTGACTGTGACATTAATGTAAGAACAACCTCCCTGTGACATTAATGTAAGAACCTCACTGTGACATTAATGTAAGAACAACCTCACTGTGACATTAATGTAAGAACAACCTCACTGTGACATTAATGTAAGAACAACCTCACTGACATTAATCTAAGAACAATCTCACTGTGACATTAATGTAAGAACAACTTCACTGTGACATTAATGTAAGAACAACTTCACTGTGACATTAATGTAAGAACAACCTCACTGTGACATTAATGTAAGAACAACCTCACTGTGACATTAATGTAAGAACAACCTCACTGTGACATTAATGTAAGAACAACCTCACTGTGACATTAATGTAAGAACAACCTCACTGTGACATTAATGTAAGAACAACCTCACTGTGACATTAATGTAAGAACAACTTCACTGTGACATTAATGTAAGAACAACTTCACTGTGACATTAATATAAGAACAACCTCACTCTGACATTAATGTAAGAACAACTTCACTGTGACATTAATGTAAGAACCTCACTGTGACATTAATGTAAGAACAACCTCACTGTGACATTAATGTAAGAACAACCTCACTGACATTAATGTAAGAACCTCACTGTGACATTAATGTAAGAACAACCTCACTGTGACATTAATGTAAGAACAACCTCACTGACATTAATGTAAGAACAACCTCACTGTGACATTAATGTAAGAACAACCTCATTGTGACATTAATGTAAGAACAACCTCACTGTGACATTAATGTAAGAACAACCTCACTGTGACATTAATGTAAGAACAACCTCACTGTGACATTAATGTAAGAACAACCTCATTGTGACATTAATGTAAGAACAACCTCATTGTGACATTAATGTAGGAACAACCTCACTGTGACATTAATGTAAGAACAACCTCACTGTGACATTAATGTAAGAACAACCTCACTGTGACATTAATGTAAGAACAACCTCAGTGACATTAATGTAAGAACAACCTCATTGTGACATTAATGTAAGAACAACCTCACTGTGACATTAATGTAAGAACAACCTCACTGTGACATTAATGTAAGAACAACCTCACTGTGACATTAATGTAAGAACAACCTCACTGTGACATTAATGTAAGAACAACCTCACTGACATTAATGTAAGAACAACCTCACTGTGACATTAATGTAAGAACAACTTCACTGTGACATTAATGTAAGAACAACCTCACTGACATTAATGTAAGAACAACCTCACTGTGACATTAATGTAAGAACAACCTCACTGTGACATTAATGTAAGAACAACCTCACTGACATTAATGTAAGAACAACCTCATTGTGACATTAATGTAAGAACAACCTCATTGTGACATTAATGTAAGAACAACCTCACTGACATTAATGTAAGAACAACCTCACTGTGACATGAATGTAAGAACCTCACTGTGACATTAATGTAAGAACAACCTCACTGTGACATTAATGTAAGAACAACTTCCCTGTGACATTAATGTAAGAACAACTTCACTGTGACATTAATGTAAGAACAACCTCACTGTGACATTAATGTAAGCACAACCTCAGTGACATTAATGTAAGAACAACCTCACTGACATTAATGTAAGAACAACCTCAGTGACATTAATGTAAGAACAACCTCACTGACATTAATGTAAGAACAACCTCACTGTGACATTAATGTAAGAACAACTTCAGTGACATTAATGTAAGAACAACCTCACTTTGACATTAATGTAAGAACAACCTCACTGTGACATTAATGTAAGAACAACCTCACTGACATTAATGTAAGAACAACCTCACTGTGACATTAATGTAAGAATAACCTCACTGTGACATTAATGTAAGAACAACCTCACTGTGACATTAATGTAAGAACAACCTCACTGACATTAATGTAAGAACAACTTCACTGTGACATTAATATAAGAACAACCTCACTCTGACATTAATGTAAGAACAACTTCACTGTGACATTAATGTAAGAACCTCACTGTGACATTAATGTAAGAACAACCTCACTGTGACATTAACGTAAGAACAACCTCACTGACATTAATGTAAGAACCTCACTGTGACATTAATGTAAGAACAACCTCACTGACATTAATGTAAGAACAACCTCACTGTGACATTAATGTAAGAACAACCTCATTGTGACATTAATGTAAGAACAACTTCACTGTGACATTAATATAAGAACAACCTCACTGTGACATTAATGTAAGAACAACCTCCCTGTGACATTAATGTAAGAACCTCACTGACATTAATGTAAGAACAACCTCACTGTGACATTAATGTAAGAACAACTTCACTGTGACATTAATGTAAGAACAACCTCACTGTGACATTAATGTAAGAACAACCTCACTGTGACATTAATGTAAGAACAACTTCACTGCGACATTAATGTAAGAACAACCTCACTGTGACATTAATGTAAGAACAACCTCACTGTGACATTAATGTAAGAACAACTTCACTGTGACATTAATGTAAGAACAACCTCACTGTGACATTAATGTAAGAACAACCTCACTGACATTAATGTAAGAACAACTTCACTGTGACATTAATGTAAGAACAACCTCACTGTGACATTAATGTAAGAACAACCTCACTGACATTAATGTAAGAACAACCTCACTGTGACATTAATGTAAGAACAACCTCAGTGTGACATAAATGTAAGAACAACCTCACTGTGACATTAATGTAAGAACAACCTCACTGTGACATTAATGTAAGAACAACCTCACTGTGACATTAATGTAAGAACAACCTCATTGTGACATTAATGTAAGAACAACCTCATTGTGACATTAATGTAAGAACAACCTCACTGTGACATTAATGTAAGAACAACCTCACCGACATTAATGTAAGAACAACCTCACTGTGACATTAATGTAAGAACAACCTCATTGTGACATTAATGTAAGAACAACTTCACTGTGACATTAATGTAAGAACAACCTCACTGTGACATTAATGTAAGAACAACCTCACTGACATTAATGTAAGAACAACCTCATTGTGACATTAATGTAAGAACAACCTCATTGTGACATTAATGTAAGAACAACCTCACTGACATTAATGTAAGAACAACCTCACTGTGACATGAATGTAAGAACCTCACTGTGACATTAATGTAAGAACAACCTCACTGTGACATTAATGTAAGAACAACTTCCCTGTGACATTAATGTAAGAACAACTTCACTGTGACATTAATGTAAGAACAACCTCACTGTGACATTAATGTAAGCACAACCTCAGTGACATTAATGTAAGAACAACCTCACTGACATTAATGTAAGAACAACCTCAGTGACATTAATGTAAGAACAACCTCACTGACATTAATGTAAGAACAACCTCACTGTGACATTAATGTAAGAACAACTTCACTGTGACATTAATGTAAGAACAACCTCACTTTGACATTAATGTAAGAACAACCTCACTGTGACATTAATGTAAGAACAACCTCACTGACATTAATGTAAGAACAACCTCACTGTGACATTAATGTAAGAACAACCTCACTGTGACATTAATGTAAGAACAACCTCACTGTGACATTAATGTAAGAACAACCTCACTGACATTAATGTAAGAACAATTTCACTGTGACATTAATGTAAGAACAACCTCACTGTGACATTAATATAAAAACAACCTCACTGTGACATTAATGTAAGAACAACCTCACTGTGACATTAATGTAAGAACAACCTCACTGTGACATTAATGTAAGAACAACTTCACTGTGACATTAATGTAAGAACAACCCCACTGTGACATTAATGTAAGAACAACCTCACTGTGACATTAATGTAAGAACAACTTCACTGTGACATTAATGTAAGAACAACCTCACTGTGACATTAATGTAAGAACAACCTCACTGTGACATTAATGTAAGAACAACTTCACTGTGACATTAATGTAAGAACAACCTCACTGTGACATTAATGTAAGAAGAACTTCACTGTGACATTAATGTAAGAACCTCACTGTGACATTAATGTAAGAACAACTTCACTGTGACATTAATATAAGAACAACCTCACTCTGACATTAATGGAAGAACAACCTCACTGTGACATTAATGTAAGAACAACCTCACTGTGACATTAATGTAAGAACAACCTCACTGTGACATTAATGTAAGAACAACCTCACTTACATTAATGTAAGAACAATCTCACTGTGACATTAATGTAAGAACAACCTCACTGTGACATTAATGTAAGAACAACTTCACTGTGACATTAATGTAAGAACAACCTCACTGACATTAATGTAAGAACCTCACTGTGACATTAATGTAAGAACAACCTCACTGTGACATTAATGTAAGAACAACCTCACTGACATTAATGTAAGAACCTCACTGTGACATTAATGTAAGAACAACCTCACTGACATTAATGTAAGAACAACCTTACTGTGACATTAATGTAAGAACAACCTCACTGTGACATTAATGTAAGAACAACCTCATTGTGACATTAATGTAAGAACAACTTCACTGTGACATTAATATAAGAACAATCTGACTGTGACATTAATGTAAGAACAACCTCCCTGTGACATTAATGTAAGAACCTCACTGTGACATTAATGTAAGAACAACCTCACTGTGACATTAATGTAAGAACAACCTCACTGTGACATTAATGTAAGAACAACCTCACTGACATTAATCTAAGAACAATCTCACTGTGACATTAATGTAAGAACAACCTCACTGTGACATTAATGTAAGAACAACTTCACTGTGACATTAATGTAAGAACAACCTCACTGTGACATTAATGTAAGAACAACCTCACTGTGACATTAATGTAAGAACAACCTCACTGTGACATTAATGTAAGAACAACCTCACTGTGACATTAATGTAAGAACAACCTCACTGTGACATTAATGTAAGAACAACCTCACTGTGACATTAATGTAAGAACAACTTCACTGTGACATTAATGTAAGAACAACTTCACTGTGACATTAATATAAGAACAACCTCACTCTGACATTAATGTAAGAACAACTTCACTGTGACATTAATGTAAGAACCTCACTGTGACATTAATGTAAGAACAACCTCACTGTGACATTAATGTAAGAACAACCTCACTGACATTAATGTAAGAACCTCACTGTGACATTAATGTAAGAACAACCTCACTGACATTAATGTAAGAACAACCTCACTGTGACATTAATGTAAGAACAACCTCATTGTGACATTAATGTAAGAACAACTTCACTGTGACATTAATATAAGAACAACCTCACTGTGACATTAATGTAAGAATACCCTCCCTGTGACATTAATGTAAGAACCTCACTGTGACATTAATGTAAGAACAACCTCACTGTGACATTAATGTAAGAACAACCTCACTGACATTAATCTAAGAACAATCTCACTGTGACATTAATGTAAGAACAACTTCACTGTGACATTAATGTAAGAACAACTTCACTGTGACATTAATGTAAGAACAACCTCACTGTGACATTAATGTAAGAACAACCTCACTGTGACATTAATGTAAGAACAACCTCACTGTGACATTAATGTAAGAACAGCCTCACTGTGACATTAATGTAAGAACAACCTCACTGTGACATTAATGTAAGAACAACCTCACTGTGACATTAATGTAAGAACAACTTCACTGTGACATTAATGTAAGAACAACCTCACTGTGACATTAATGTAAGAACAACGTCACTGTGACATTATTGTAAGAACAACTTCACTGCGACATTAATGTAAGAACAACCTCACTGTGACATTAATGTAAGAACAACCTCACTGTAACATTAATGTAAGAACAACTTCACTGTGACATTAATGTAAGAACAACCTCACTGTGACATTAATGTAAGAACAACCTCACTGACATTAATGTAAGAACAACTTCACTGTGACATTAATGTAAGAACAACCTCACTGTGACATTAATGTAAGAACAACCTCACTGACATTAATGTAAGAACAACCTCACTGTGACATTAATGTAAGAACAACCTCATTGTGACATTAATGTAAGAACAACCTCACTGTGACATTAATGTAAGAACAACCTCACTGTGACATTAATGTAAGAACAACCTCACTGTGACATTAATGTAAGAACAACTTCATTGTGACATTAATGTAAGAACAACCTCATTGTGACATTAATGTAGGAACAACCTCACTGTGACATTAATGTAAGAACAACCTCACTGTGACATTAATGTAAGAACAACCTCACTGTGACATTAATGTAAGAAAAACCTCAGTGACATTAATGTAAGAACAACCTCATTGTGACATTAATGTAAGAACAACCTCACTGTGACATTAATGTAAGAGCAACCTCACTGTGACATTAATGTAAGAACAACCTCACTGTGACATTAATGTAAGAACAACCTCACTGTGACATTAATGTAAGAACAACCTCACTGACATTAATGTAAGAACAACCTCACTGTGACATTAATGTAAGAACAACTTCACTGTGACATTAATGTAAGAACAACCTCACTGACATTAATGTAAGAACAACCTCACTGTGACATTAATGTAAGAACAACCTCACTGTGACATTAATGTAAGAACAACCTCGCTGTGACATTAATGTAAGAACAACATCACTGTGACATTAATGTAAGAACAACCTCACTGTGACATTAATGTAAAAACAACCTCACTGTGACATTAATGTAAGAACCTCACTGTGACATTAATGTAAGAACAACCTCACTGACATTAATGTAAGAACAACCTCACTGTGACATTAATGTAAGAACAAACTCATTGTGACATTAATGTAAGAACAACCTCACTGTGACATTAATGTAAGAACAACTTCACTGTGACATTAATGTAAGAACAACCTCACTGACATTAATGTAAGAAAACCTCACTGTGACATTAATGTAAGAATAACCTCACTGTGACATTAATGTAAGAACAACCTCACTGACATTAATGTAAGAAAACCTCACTGTGACATTAATGTAAGAACAACCTCACTGTGACATTAATGTAAGAACAACCTCACTGACATTAATGTAAGAATAACCTCACTGTGACATCAATGTAAGAACAACCTCACTGACATTAATGTAAGAACAACCTCACTGTGACATTAATGTAAGAACAACTTCACTGTGACATTAATGTAAGAACCTCACTGTGACATTAATGTAAGAACAACCTCATTGTGACATTAATGTAAGAACAACCTCACTGTGACATTAATGTAAGAACAACCTCATTGTGACATTAATGTAAGAACAACTTCACTGTGACATTAATGTAAGAACAACCTCACTGTGACATTAATGTAAGAACAACCTCACTGACATTAATGTAAGAACAACCTCATTGTGACATTAATGTAAGAACAACCTCATTGTGACATTAATGTAAGAACAACCTCACTGTGACATTAATGTAAGAACCTCACTGTGACATTAATGTAAGAACAACCTCACTGTGACATTAATGTAAGAACAACTTCCCTGTGACATTAATGTAAGAACAACTTCACTGTGACATTAATGTAAGAACAACCTCACTGTGACATTAATGTAAGCACAACCTCACTGACATTAATGTAAGAACAACCTCATTGTGACATTAATGTAAGAACAACCTCATTGTGACATTAATGTAAGAACAACCTCACTGACATTAATGTAAGAACAACCTCACTGTGACATGAATGTAAGAACCTCACTGTGACATTAATGTAAGAACAACCTCACTGTGACATTAATGTAAGAACAACTTCCCTGTGACATTAATGTAAGAAGAACTTCACTGTGACATTAATGTAAGAACAACCTCACTGTGACATTAATGTAAGCACAACCTCAGTGACATTAATGTAAGAACAACCTCACTGACATTAATGTAAGAACAACCTCAGTGACATTAATGTAAGAACAACCTCACTGACATTAATGTAAGAACAACCTCACTGTGACATTAATGTAAGAACAACTTCACTGTGACATTAATGTAAGAACAACCTCACTTTGACATTAATGTAAGAACAACCTCACTGTGACATTAATGTAAGAACAACCTCACTGACATTAATGTAAGAACAACCTCACTGTGACATTAATGTAAGAACAACCTCACTGTGACATTAATGTAAGAACAACCTCACTGTGACATTAATGTAAGAACAACCTCACTGACATTAATGTAAGAACAATTTCACTGTGACATTAATGTAAGAACCTCACTGTGACATTAATGTAAGAACAACCTCACTGTGACATTAATGTAAGAACAACCTCACTGACATTAATGTAAGAACCTCACTGTGACATTAATGTAAGAACAACCTCACTGACATTAATGTAAGAACAACCTCACTGTGACATTAATGTAAGAACAACCTCATTGTGACATTAATGTAAGAACAACTTCACTGTGACATTAATATAAGAACAACCTCACTGTGACATTAATGTAAGAATACCCTCCCTGTGACATTAATGTAAGAACCTCACTGTGACATTAATGTAAGAACAACCTCACTGTGACATTAATGTAAGAACAACCTCACTGACATTAATCTAAGAACAATCTCACTGTGACATTAATGTAAGAACAACTTCACTGTGACATTAATGTAAGAACAACTTCACTGTGACATTAATGTAAGAACAACCTCACTGTGACATTAATGTAAGAACAACCTCACTGTGACATTAATGTAAGAACAACCTCACTGTGACATTAATGTAAGAACAGCCTCACTGTGACATTAATGTAAGAACAACCTCACTGTGACATTAATGTAAGAACAACCTCACTGTGACATTAATGTAAGAACAACTTCACTGTGACATTAATGTAAGAACAACCTCACTGTGACATTAATGTAAGAACAACGTCACTGTGACATTATTGTAAGAACAACTTCACTGCGACATTAATGTAAGAACAACCTCACTGTGACATTAATGTAAGAACAACCTCACTGTAACATTAATGTAAGAACAACTTCACTGTGACATTAATGTAAGAACAACCTCACTGTGACATTAATGTAAGAACAACCTCACTGACATTAATGTAAGAACAACTTCACTGTGACATTAATGTAAGAACAACCTCACTGTGACATTAATGTAAGAACAACCTCACTGACATTAATGTAAGAACAACCTCACTGTGACATTAATGTAAGAACAACCTCATTGTGACATTAATGTAAGAACAACCTCACTGTGACATTAATGTAAGAACAACCTCACTGTGACATTAATGTAAGAACAACCTCACTGTGACATTAATGTAAGAACAACTTCATTGTGACATTAATGTAAGAACAACCTCATTGTGACATTAATGTAGGAACAACCTCACTGTGACATTAATGTAAGAACAACCTCACTGTGACATTAATGTAAGAACAACCTCACTGTGACATTAATGTAAGAAAAACCTCAGTGACATTAATGTAAGAACAACCTCATTGTGACATTAATGTAAGAACAACCTCACTGTGACATTAATGTAAGAGCAACCTCACTGTGACATTAATGTAAGAACAACCTCACTGTGACATTAATGTAAGAACAACCTCACTGTGACATTAATGTAAGAACAACCTCACTGACATTAATGTAAGAACAACCTCACTGTGACATTAATGTAAGAACAACTTCACTGTGACATTAATGTAAGAACAACCTCACTGACATTAATGTAAGAACAACCTCACTGTGACATTAATGTAAGAACAACCTCACTGTGACATTAATGTAAGAACAACCTCGCTGTGACATTAATGTAAGAACAACATCACTGTGACATTAATGTAAGAACAACCTCACTGTGACATTAATGTAAAAACAACCTCACTGTGACATTAATGTAAGAACCTCACTGTGACATTAATGTAAGAACAACCTCACTGACATTAATGTAAGAACAACCTCACTGTGACATTAATGTAAGAACAAACTCATTGTGACATTAATGTAAGAACAACCTCACTGTGACATTAATGTAAGAACAACTTCACTGTGACATTAATGTAAGAACAACCTCACTGACATTAATGTAAGAAAACCTCACTGTGACATTAATGTAAGAATAACCTCACTGTGACATTAATGTAAGAACAACCTCACTGACATTAATGTAAGAAAACCTCACTGTGACATTAATGTAAGAACAACCTCACTGTGACATTAATGTAAGAACAACCTCACTGACATTAATGTAAGAATAACCTCACTGTGACATCAATGTAAGAACAACCTCACTGACATTAATGTAAGAACAACCTCACTGTGACATTAATGTAAGAACAACTTCACTGTGACATTAATGTAAGAACCTCACTGTGACATTAATGTAAGAACAACCTCATTGTGACATTAATGTAAGAACAACCTCACTGTGACATTAATGTAAGAACAACCTCATTGTGACATTAATGTAAGAACAACTTCACTGTGACATTAATGTAAGAACAACCTCACTGTGACATTAATGTAAGAACAACCTCACTGACATTAATGTAAGAACAACCTCATTGTGACATTAATGTAAGAACAACCTCATTGTGACATTAATGTAAGAACAACCTCACTGTGACATTAATGTAAGAACCTCACTGTGACATTAATGTAAGAACAACCTCACTGTGACATTAATGTAAGAACAACTTCCCTGTGACATTAATGTAAGAACAACTTCACTGTGACATTAATGTAAGAACAACCTCACTGTGACATTAATGTAAGCACAACCTCACTGACATTAATGTAAGAACAACCTCATTGTGACATTAATGTAAGAACAACCTCATTGTGACATTAATGTAAGAACAACCTCACTGACATTAATGTAAGAACAACCTCACTGTGACATGAATGTAAGAACCTCACTGTGACATTAATGTAAGAACAACCTCACTGTGACATTAATGTAAGAACAACTTCCCTGTGACATTAATGTAAGAAGAACTTCACTGTGACATTAATGTAAGAACAACCTCACTGTGACATTAATGTAAGCACAACCTCAGTGACATTAATGTAAGAACAACCTCACTGACATTAATGTAAGAACAACCTCAGTGACATTAATGTAAGAACAACCTCACTGACATTAATGTAAGAACAACCTCACTGTGACATTAATGTAAGAACAACTTCACTGTGACATTAATGTAAGAACAACCTCACTTTGACATTAATGTAAGAACAACCTCACTGTGACATTAATGTAAGAACAACCTCACTGACATTAATGTAAGAACAACCTCACTGTGACATTAATGTAAGAACAACCTCACTGTGACATTAATGTAAGAACAACCTCACTGTGACATTAATGTAAGAACAACCTCACTGACATTAATGTAAGAACAATTTCACTGTGACATTAATGTAAGAACAACCTCACTGTGACATTAATGTAAAAACAACCTCACTGTGACATTAATGTAAGAACAACCTCACTGTGACATTAATGTAAGAACAACCTCACTGTGACATTAATGTAAGAACAACTTCACTGTGACATTAATGTAAGAACAACCCCACTGTGACATTAATGTAAGAACAACCTCACTGTGACATTAATGTAAGAACAACTTCACTGTGACATTAATGTAAGAACAACCTCACTGTGACATTAATGTAAGAACAACCTCACTGTGACATTAATGTAAGAACAACTTCACTGTGACATTAATGTAAGAACAACCTCACTGTGACATTAATGTAAGAACAACTTCACTGTGACATTAATGTAAGAACCTCACTGTGACATTAATGTAAGAACAACTTCACTGTGACATTAATATAAGAACAACCTCACTCTGACATTAATGTAAGAACAACCTCACTGTGACATTAATGTAAGAACAACCTCACTGTGACATTAATGTAAGAACAACCTCACTGTGACATTAATGTAAGAACAACCTCACTGACATTAATGTAAGAACAATCTCACTGTGACATTAATGTAAGAACAACTTCACTGTGACATTAATGTAAGAACAACTTCACTGTGACATTAATGTAAGAACAACCTCACTGTGACATTAATGTAAGAACAACCTCACTGTGACATTAATGTAAGAACAACCTCACTGTGACATTAATGTAAGAACAACCTCACTGTGACATTAATGTAAGAACAACCTCACTGTGACATTAATGTAAGAACAACTTCACTGTGACATTAATGTAAGAACAACCTCACTGTGACATTAATGTAAGAACAACTTCACTGTGACATTAATGTAAGAACAACCTCACTGACATTAATGTAAGAACCTCACTGTGACATTAATGTAAGAACAACCTCACTGTGACATTAATGTAAGAACAACCTCACTGACATTAATGTAAGAACCTCACTGTGACATTAATGTAAGAACAACCTCACTGACATTAATGTAAGAACAACCTTACTGTGACATTAATGTAAGAACAACCTCACTGTGACATTAATGTAAGAACAACCTCATTGTGACATTAATGTAAGAACAACTTCACTGTGACATTAATATAAGAACAACCTGACTGTGACATTAATGTAAGAACAACCTCCCTGTGACATTAATGTAAGAACCTCACTGTGACATTAATGTAAGAACAACCTCACTGTGACATTAATGTAAGAACAACCTCACTGTGACATTAATGTAAGAACAACCTCACTGACATTAATCTAAGAACAATCTCACTGTGACATTAATGTAAGAACAACTTCACTGTGACATTAATGTAAGAACAACTTCACTGTGACATTAATGTAAGAACAACCTCACTGTGACATTAATGTAAGAACAACCTCACTGTGACATTAATGTAAGAACAACCTCACTGTGACATTAATGTAAGAACAACCTCACTGTGACATTAATGTAAGAACAACCTCACTGTGACATTAATGTAAGAACAACCTCACTGTGACATTAATGTAAGAACAACTTCACTGTGACATTAATGTAATAACAACTTCACTGTGACATTAATATAAGAACAACCTCACTCTGACATTAATGTAAGAACAACTTCACTGTGACATTAATGTAAGAACCTCACTGTGACATTAATGTAAGAACAACCTCACTGTGACATTAATGTAAGAACAACCTCACTGACATTAATGTAAGAACCTCACTGTGACATTAATGTAAGAACAACCTCACTGTGACATTAATGTAAGAACAACCTCACTGACATTAATGTAAGAACAACCTCACTGTGACATTAATGTAAGAACAACCTCATTGTGACATTAATGTAAGAACAACCTCACTGTGACATTAATGTAAGAACAACCTCACTGTGACATTAATGTAAGAACAACCTCACTGTGACATTAATGTAAGAACAACCTCATTGTGACATTAATGTAAGAACAACCTCATTGTGACATTAATGTAGGAACAACCTCACTGTGACATTAATGTAAGAACAACCTCACTGTGACATTAATGTAAGAACAACCTCACTGTGACATTAATGTAAGAACAACCTCAGTGACATTAATGTAAGAACAACCTCATTGTGACATTAATGTAAGAACAACCTCACTGTGACATTAATGTAAGAACAACCTCACTGTGACATTAATGTAAGAACAACCTCACTGTGACATTAATGTAAGAACAACCTCACTGTGACATTAATGTAAGAACAACCTCACTGACATTAATGTAAGAACAACCTCACTGTGACATTAATGTAAGAACAACTTCACTGTGACATTAATGTAAGAACAACCTCACTGACATTAATGTAAGAACAACCTCACTGTGACATTAATGTAAGAACAACCTCACTGTGACATTAATGTAAGAACAACCTCGCTGTGACATTAATGTAAGAACAACATCACTGTGACATTAATGTAAGAACAACCTCACTGTGACATTAATGTAAAAACAACCTCACTGTGACATTAATGTAAGAACCTCACTGTGACATTAATGTAAGAACAACCTCACTGACATTAATGTAAGAACAACCTCACTGTGACATTAATGTAAGAACAACCTCATTGTGACATTAATGTAAGAACAACCTCACTGTGACATTAATGTAAGAACAACTTCACTGTGACATTAATGTAAGAACAACCTCACTGACATTAATGTAAGAAAACCTCACTGTGACATTAATGTAAGAACAACCTCACTGTGACATTAATGTAAGAACAACCTCACTGACATTAATGTAAGAAAACCTCACTGTGACATTAATGTAAGAACAACCTCACTGTGACATTAATGTAAGAACAACCTCACTGACATTAATGTAAGAATAACCTCACTGTGACATCAATGTAAGAACAACCTCACTGACATTAATGTAAGAACAACCTCACTGTGACATTAATGTAAGAACAACTTCACTGTGACATTAATGTAAGAACCTCACTGTGACATTAATGTAAGAACAACCTCATTGTGACATTAATGTAAGAACAACCTCACTGTGACATTAATGTAAGAACAACCTCATTGTGACATTAATGTAAGAACAACTTCACTGTGACATTAATGTAAGAACAACCTCACTGTGACATTAATGTAAGAACAACCTCACTGACATTAATGTAAGAACAACCTCATTGTGACATTAATGTAAGAACAACCTCATTGTGACATTAATGTAAGAACAACCTCACTGTGACATTAATGTAAGAACCTCACTGTGACATTAATGTAAGAACAACCTCACTGTGACATTAATGTAAGAACAACTTCCCTGTGACATTAATGTAAGAACAACTTCACTGTGACATTAATGTAAGAACAACCTCACTGTGACATTAATGTAAGCACAACCTCACTGACATTAATGTAAGAACAACCTCATTGTGACATTAATGTAAGAACAACCTCATTGTGACATTAATGTAAGAACAACCTCACTGACATTAATGTAAGAACAACCTCACTGTGACATGAATGTAAGAACCTCACTGTGACATTAATGTAAGAACAACCTCACTGTGACATTAATGTAAGAACAACTTCCCTGTGACATTAATGTAAGAACAACTTCACTGTGACATTAATGTAAGAACAACCTCACTGTGACATTAATGTAAGCACAACCTCAGTGACATTAATGTAAGAACAACCTCACTGACATTAATGTAAGAACAACCTCAGTGACATTAATGTAAGAACAACCTCACTGACATTAATGTAAGAACAACCTCACTGTGACATTAATGTAAGAACAACTTCACTGTGACATTAATGTAAGAACAACCTCACTTTGACATTAATGTAAGAACAACCTCACTGTGACATTAATGTAAGAACAACCTCACTGACATTAATGTAAGAACAACCTCACTGTGACATTAATGTAAGAACAACCTCACTGTGACATTAATGCAAGAACAACCTCACTGTGACATTAATGTAAGAACAACCTCACTGACATTAATGTAAGAACAATTTCACTGTGACATTAATGTAAGAACAACCTCACTGTGACATTAATGTAAAAACAACCTCACTGTGACATTAATGTAAGAACAACCTCACTGTGACATTAATGTAAGAACAACTTCACTGTGACATTAATGTAAGAACAACCCCACTGTGACATTAATGTAAGAACAACCTCACTGTGACATTAATGTAAGAACAACTTCACTGTGACATTAATGTAAGAACAACCTCACTGTGACATTAATGTAAGAACAACCTCACTGTGACATTAATGTAAGAACAACTTCACTGTGACATTAATGTAAGAACAACCTCACTGTGACATTAATGTAAGAACAACTTCACTGTGACATTAATGTAAGAACCTCACTGTGACATTAATGTAAGAACAACTTCACTGTGACATTAATATAAGAACAACCTCACTCTGACATTAATGTAAGAACAACCTCACTGTGACATTAATGTAAGAACAACCTCACTGTGACATTAATGTAAGAACAACCTCACTGTGACATTAATGTAAGAACAACCTCACTGACATTAATGTAAGAACAATCTCACTGTGACATTAATGTAAGAACAACTTCACTGTGACATTAATGTAAGAACAACTTCACTGTGACATTAATGTAAGAACAACCTCACTGTGACATTAATGTAAGAACAACCTCACTGTGACATTAATGTAAGAACAACCTCACTGTGACATTAATGTAAGAACAACCTCACTGTGACATTAATGTAAGAACAACCTCACTGTGACATTAATGTAAGAACAACTTCACTGTGACATTAATGTAAGAACAACCTCACTGTGACATTAATGTAAGAACAACTTCACTGTGACATTAATGTAAGAACAACCTCACTGACATTAATGTAAGAACCTCACTGTGACATTAATGTAAGAACAACCTCACTGTGACATTAATGTAAGAACAACCTCACTGACATTAATGTAAGAACCTCACTGTGACATTAATGTAAGAACAACCTCACTGACATTAATGTAAGAACAACCTTACTGTGACATTAATGTAAGAACAACCTCACTGTGACATTAATGTAAGAACAACCTCATTGTGACATTAATGTAAGAACAACTTCACTGTGACATTAATATAAGAACAACCTGACTGTGACATTAATGTAAGAACAACCTCACTGTGACATTAATGTAAGAACCTCACTGTGACATTAATGTAAGAACAACCTCACTGTGACATTAATGTAAGAACAACCTCACTGTGACATTAATGTAAGAACAACCTCACTGACATTAATCTAAGAACAATCTCACTGTGACATTAATGTAAGAACAACTTCACTGTGACATTAATGTAAGAACAACTTCACTGTGACATTAATGTAAGAACAACCTCACTGTGACATTAATGTAAGAACAACCTCACTGTGACATTAATGTAAGAACAACCTCACTGTGACATTAATGTAAGAACAACCTCACTGTGACATTAATGTAAGAACAACCTCACTGTGACATTAATGTAAGAACAACCTCACTGTGACATTAATGTAAGAACAACTTCACTGTGACATTAATGTAAGAACAACTTCACTGTGACATTAATATAAGAACAACCTCACTCTGACATTAATGTAAGAACAACTTCACTGTGACATTAATGTAAGAACCTCACTGTGACATTAATGTAAGAACAACCTCACTGTGACATTAATGTAAGAACAACCTCACTGACATTAATGTAAGAACCTCACTGTGACATTAATGTAAGAACAACCTCACTGACATTAATGTAAGAACAACCTCACTGTGACATTAATGTAAGAACAACCTCATTGTGACATTAATGTAAGAACAACTTCACTGTGACATTAATATAAGAACAACCTCACTGTGACATTAATGTAAGAATACCCTCCCTGTGACATTAATGTAAGAACCTCACTGTGACATTAATGTAAGAACAACCTCACTGTGACATTAATGTAAGAACAACCTCACTGACATTAATCTAAGAACAATCTCACTGTGACATTAATGTAAGAACAACTTCACTGTGACATTAATGTAAGAACAACTTCACTGTGACATTAATGTAAGAACAACCTCACTGTGACATTAATGTAAGAACAACCTCACTGTGACATTAATGTAAGAACAACCTCACTGTGACATTAATGTAAGAACAGCCTCACTGTGACATTAATGTAAGAACAACCTCACTGTGACATTAATGTAAGAACAACCTCACTGTGACATTAATGTAAGAACAACTTCACTGTGACATTAATGTAAGAACAACCTCACTGTGACATTAATGTAAGAACAACGTCACTGTGACATTATTGTAAGAACAACTTCACTGCGACATTAATGTAAGAACAACCTCACTGTGACATTAATGTAAGAACAACCTCACTGTAACATTAATGTAAGAACAACTTCACTGTGACATTAATGTAAGAACAACCTCACTGTGACATTAATGTAAGAACAACCTCAGTGACATTAATGTAAGAACAACTTCACTGTGACATTAATGTAAGAACAACCTCACTGTGACATTAATGTAAGAACAACCTCACTGACATTAATGTAAGAACAACCTCACTGTGACATTAATGTAAGAACAACCTCATTGTGACATTAATGTAAGAACAACCTCACTGTGACATTAATGTAAGAACAACCTCACTGTGACATTAATGTAAGAACAACTTCACTGTGACATTAATGTAAGAACAACCTCATTGTGACATTAATGTAAGAACAACCTCATTGTGACATTAATGTAGGAACAACCTCACTGTGACATTAATGTAAGAACAACCTCACTGTGACATTAATGTAAGAACAACCTCACTGTGACATTAATGTAAGAACAACCTCAGTGACATTAATGTAAGAACAACCTCATTGTGACATTAATGTAAGAACAACCTCACTGTGACATTAATGTAAGAACAACCTCACTGTGACATTAATGTAAGAACAACCTCACTGTGACATTAATGTAAGAACAACCTCACTGTGACATTAATGTAAGAACAACCTCACTGACATTAATGTAAGAACAACCTCACTGTGACATTAATGTAAGAACAACTTCACTGTGACATTAATGTAAGAACAACCTCACTGACATTAATGTAAGAACAACCTCACTGTGACATTAATGTAAGAACAACCTCACTGTGACATTAATGTAAGAACAACCTCGCTGTGACATTAATGTAAGAACAACATCACTGTGACATTAATGTAAGAACAACCTCACTGTGACATTAATGTAAAAACAACCTCACTTTGACATTAATGTAAGAACCTCACTGTGACATTAATGTAAGAACAACCTCACTGACATTAATGTAAGAACAACCTCACTGTGACATTAATGTAAGAACAACCTCATTGTGACATTAATGTAAGAACAACCTCACTGTGACATTAATGTAAGAACAACTTCACTGTGACATTAATGTAAGAACAACCTCACTGACATTAATGTAAGAAAACCTCACTGTGACATTAATGTAAGAACAACCTCACTGTGACATTAATGTAAGAACAACCTCACTGACATTAATGTAAGAAAACCTCACTGTGACATTAATGTAAGAACAACCTCACTGTGACATTAATGTAAGAACAACCTCACTGACATTAATGTAAGAATAACCTCACTGTGACATCAATGTAAGAACAACCTCACTGACATTAATGTAAGAACAACCTCACTGTGACATTAATGTAAGAACAACTTCACTGTGACATTAATGTAAGAACCTCACTGTGACATTAATGTAAGAACAACCTCATTGTGACATTAATGTAAGAACAACCTCACTGTGACATTAATGTAAGAACAACCTCATTGTGACATTAATGTAAGAACAACTTCACTGTGACATTAATGTAAGAACAACCTCACTGTGACATTAATGTAAGAACAACCTCACTGACATTAATGTAAGAACAACCTCATTGTGACATTAATGTAAGAACAACCTCATTGTGACATTAATGTAAGAACAACCTCACTGTGACATTAATGTAAGAACCTCACTGTGACATTAATGTAAGAACAACCTCACTGTGACATTAATGTAAGAACAACTTCCCTGTGACATTAATGTAAGAACAACTTCACTGTGACATTAATGTAAGAACAACCTCACTGTGACATTAATGTAAGCACAACCTCAGTGACATTAATGTAAGAACAACCTCACTGACATTAATGTAAGAACAACCTCACTGTGACATTAATGTAAGAACAACCTCACTGTGACATTAATGTAAGAACAACCTCACTGTGACATTAATGTAAGAACAACCTCACTGTGACATTAATGTAAGAACAACTTCACGGTGACATTAATGTAAGAACAACTTCACTGTGACATTAATGTAAGAACAACCTCACTGTGACATTAATGTAAGAACAACTTCACTGTGACATTAATGTAAGAACAACCTCACTGTGACATTAATGTAAGAACAACCTCACTGACATTAATGTAAGAACAACTTCACTGTGACATTAATGTAAGAACAACTTCACTATGACATTAATGTAAGAACAACCTCACTGTGACATTAATGTAAGAACAACCTCACTGTGACATTAATGTAAGAACAACTTCACTGTGACATTAATGTAAGAACAACTTCACTGTGACATTAATGTAAGAACAACCTCACTGTGACATTAATGTAAGAACAACTTCACTATGACATTAATGTAAGAACAACCTCACTGTGACATTAATGTAAGAACAACCTCACTGACATTAATGTAAGAACAACCTCACTGTGACATTAATGTAAGAACAACCTCACTGACATTAATGTAAGAACAACCTCACTGTGACATTAATGTAAGAACAACCTCACTGTGACATTAATGTAAGAATAACCTCACTGTGACATTAATGTAAGAACAACCTCACTGTGACATTAATGTAAGAACAACCTCACTGTGACATTAATGTAAGAACAACCTCACTGTGACATTAATGTAAGAACAACCTCACTGTGACATTAATGTAAGAACAACCTCACTGTGACATTAATGTAAGAACAACCTCAGCATTACATCATCACTGATGAACTAGCTCAACACTAACGTCAATGTAATAACGACATCTCACAAACTGCAATGTAAAGCCCACCTCAACGTTAGTCAATGTAATAACCACTACAACATTGACTCCTCACCAAGTGTTATTAACAGTTGTTAGACACATATTATATATAATGAATTTACACAAAATTGTTTTATTTCTTTTATAGATCAGGCATCAAGTTCAAACCTAGAAAAGCTGCTGATACAACAAAGATCCTCACAAAACTGTCCTCGACGAATCTGTGAATGTGACAAAGCCTTGGTAGAATGTTTATACAAAAATCCATATCATTCTGAAAACTACGGTCTTAATAAAGAACTACGATGTAAACAAGGGGTCACTAACAACATGTAATATGGATGACACAATTACTTAAAACTCCACTGCAGTGCCTAAGATGTAGTATTTTCTGAACTGGATGACACAATTACTTCAAACTCCACTGCAGTGCCTAAGATGTAGTATTTTCTGAACTGGATGACACAATTACTTCAAACTCCACTGCAGTGGCTAAAATATAATATTTTCTGAACTGTATGACACAATTACTTCAAACTCCACTGCAGTGGCTAAGATGTAGTATTTTCTGAACTGGATGACACAATTACTTAAAACTGCACTGCAGTGGCTAAGATGTAGTATTTTCTGAACTGTATGACACAATTACTTCAAACTCCACTGCAGTGCCTAAGATGTAATATTTTCTGAACTGGATGACACAATTACTTCAAACTCCACTGCAGTGCCTAAGATGTAGTATTTTCTGAACTGGATGGCACAATTACTTCAAACTCCACTGCAGTGCCTAAGATGTATTTATGTACATGTACTATCTGTCAAATTGGTAATGGGATGT
Source organism: Bathymodiolus septemdierum (assembly GCA_963383655.1). Lineage (NCBI taxonomy): Eukaryota > Metazoa > Mollusca > Bivalvia > Mytilida > Modiolidae > Bathymodiolus > Bathymodiolus septemdierum. The sequence goes on from OY726530.1 coordinate 804,307, forward strand.
TTGAAATAACTTTAGTACAAAAGTAAACACTTATATTTGGTAAAAACTAAAAATTCCATAAAATGTGTCCGAATCTATACAATCCTTCTATTTGTGTCTTTGAATATCACGTTCCTACAATGTTCTACAGGGGCTGTCGTGCCCATGATCGTATATCAGTTGGATTTACAACTACCTATGCAGCCCATCACCACTGATGTTACTAGTTAGAATCTCGATAATGGCGAGGTGTACAACATTATGTGATCAAATTTGTCAGTGACTTGCGACAGGTCGGTGGTTTTCTCTGGGTTCTACGGTTTCCTCCACCAATAAAACAGAAAGAAACTAAAACAGAAACTACACGCGAGATGAAATAAAAATACATACAAAATGTAGGCTTATTTTGTGACATAAAAAGAACTTGTGTGGATGTATAATAGATACTGAAATGATCTGTCAGTCAAATAGAATATACAAAACGTTTGAAGATATCAAAGGGGCAATCAGAGTCTGTAATTCTAAGGACAGATTATAATACAATGGATAAAAGTGAATGGACAAAAGGACAAACAATGTCTCATTTAAAATGTAATTTGTAATCACTAATTGGATAAAGTTCCCCCATTGATGCTTTATTCAGGTTTGTGCAGGTCATGTTGTTAAAAACTAATTCATTTATTTATTCAATGTCCATTTGTTTTGATGGAGGCTCAATCGATCATGATTTATTTGTTATTTGTATAAATTACTTGTGTCCAACACGATTTCCATATATGATGTTTGTGTCTTTCAATAGTATTAAGATGGACGTCACTAGTTGAGCAGGAACTGATCACCTTTACGGAGCACTTGAGTTGACCCCTCCCCTTTTCTTGGGTTTGTGTTCCTCTTTAGTATTCTGTTGTAGTGATTTGTAGATCATTGTTTGTCTTTTTGTTCTATTTCTTTGGCCAATGTATTGTCAGTTCTTCTTCGATTTGCAACTTCTTCAATGAAAGCTTAATACATCCAACTGATCTAGTCAAAGCTAGTGTTCTTCTAATTACATAATTAATGTAGGGTAGCTAGGTACTGTTTCAAAAATGTATATGTCTGCAAGTCTTGTTATCAAAATTAGCCTTACAATCTTCCCATGACAGAACTATCCAAGATATTAATATTTGACAACATGAACTCCAAACTAGAGGCTCAGTGGGCTGAGCCTGTGTTGCTCACCTTTCATTCTGTTGAGGAAACTTTGTGCAGAACCTTCCATATGTACTTCCTACCAAATTTCAGTTCATTTGGCCAACCGAAATCGACCAACCAGAAACAAGAATTGCCATGTTTGTTAATGAATCGGGACGAAATTAGCAATCTTGATAGAGAACCTTCCATAGATGCTTCCTACCAGGTTTCGGTTCATTTGGCCAAGCCGTTTCAGAATAGAAGATTTTTAGAAATCGACCAATCAGAAACAAGAATTACCTTCGGTGGCCATGCTTGCTAACAGATCGGAACGAAATGAGTAATCTTTATAAAGGACCTTCCATAGATGATTCCTATTAAGTTATCAGTATATTTGGCAAAGCGGTTTCAGAGAAGACAATTTTTAGAAATCGACCAATCAGAAACAAGAATTGGCTGTGCTGGCCATGTTTGTTAACGGATCGGTACGAAATGAGCAATCTATAGAAGACCTTCCATAGATGCTTCCTACCAAGTTTTATTTCATATGGCTTAGCAGTTTTAGAATTGAAGATTAAAATGTGAAAAGTTAGCGTACAACAAACGACAGACACCAAGTGATGGCAAAAGCTCACATTGCCATTGGCAAGGTGTTCTAAAAACCAGTATATAGATCAGAAGCTCCATATATCTATTATTTATTAATGAACAAGTCCAGTGATCAGGAAAGAGGAAATGATTATGGGCCATTGCGGCCCCATCATCACAACATTCAATGGGCCATTTCAGTGTAGTCTTTGTAAAAACTAAAATATTTTATGGGTCTTTTAATTTTTGTATGGGGCATCTACACAGAATTACAAAACTGTATGAATCAAACGGCCCATGGCCCCTGCCTTTCCCAATCACTGCAAGTCTGACATATCAAAATGTTGTATGTTTATTGTTCAAGAAAAGTAAAAGAAGCTGATGACTACCGACTGATCAGACAAAGTATGCTGGTTTCTTGACATTTATTCCATATTCTGCCAGAGCTGGTGTCAAATCCTCCATTGTTAATATCAGTCTTTTATCCTGAGAATAAAGAACAGTTTAATGAAAACTGATGATCTACATGTTAAAATGACTGATGATCTACATGTTAAAATGACTGATGATCTACATGTTAAAATGACTGATGATCTGCATGTTAAAATGACTGATGATCTACATGTTAAAATGACTGATGATCTACATGTTAAAATGACTGATGATCTACATGTTAAAATGACTGATGATCTGCATGTTAAAATGACTGATGATCTACATGTTAAAATGACTGATGATCTACATGTTAAAATGACTGATGATCTGCATGTTAAAATGACTGATGATCTACATGTTAAAATGACTGATTATCTACATGTTAAAATGACTGATGATCTACATGTTAAAATGACTGATGATCTGCATGTTAAAATGACTGATGATCTACATGTTAAAATGACTGATGATCTGCATGTTAAAATGACTGATGATCTGCATGTTAAAATGACTGATGATATGTATGTTAAAATGACTGATGATCTACATGTTAAAATGACTGATGATCTACATGTTAAAATGACTGATGATCTACATGTTAAAATGACTGATGATCTGCATGTTAAAATGACTGATGATCTACATGTTAAAATGACTGATGATCTGCATGTTTAAATGACTGATGATCTGCATGTTAAAATGACTGATGATCTGCATGTTAAAATGACTGATGATCTGCATGTTTAAATGACTGATGATCTGCATGTTAAAATGACTGATGATCTACATGTTAAAATGACTGATGATTCACATGTTAAAATGACTGATGATTCAAATGTTAAAATGACTGATGATTCACATGTTAAAATGACTGATGATCTGCATGTTAAAATGACTGATGATCTGCATGTTAAAATGACTGATGATCTACATGTTAAAATGACTGATTATCTACATGTTAAAATGACTGATGATCTACATGTTAAAATGACTGATGATCTGCATGTTAAAATGACTGATGATCTACCTGTTAAAATGACTGATGATCTGCATGTTAAAATGACTGATGATTCACATGTTAAAATGACTGATGATTCAAATGTTAAAATGACTGATGATTCACATGTTAAAATGACTGATGATCTGCATGTTAAAATGACTGATGATCCACATGTTAAAATGACTGATGATCTGCATGTTAAAATGACTGATGATCTACATGTTAAAATGACTGATGATCTGTATGTTAAAATGACTGATGATCTACATGTTAAAATGACTGATGATCTGCATGTTAAAATGACTGATGATCTGCATGTTAAAATGACTGATGATCTGCATGTTAAAATGACTGATGATCTACATGTTAAAATAACTGATGATCTGCATGTTAAAATGACTGATGATCTACATGTTAAAATGACTGATGATTCACTTGTTAAAATGACTGATGATTCAAATGTTAAAATGACTGATGATTCACATGTTAAAATGACTGATGATCTGCATGTTAAAATGACTGATGATCCACATGTTAAAATGACTGATGATCTGCATGTTAAAATGACTGATGATCTACATGTTAAAATGACTGATGATCTGTATGTTAAAATGACTGATGATCTACATGTTAAAATGACTGATGATCTGTATGTTAAAATGACTGATGATCTGCATGATAAAATGACTGATGATCTGCATGTTAAAATGACTGATGATCTGCATGTTAAAATGACTGATGATCTACATGTTAAAATGACTGATGATCTGCATGTTAAAATGACTGATGATCTACATGTTAAAATGACTGATGATCTACATGTTAAAATGACTGATGATCTGCATGTTAAAATGACTGATGATCTGCATGTTAAAATGACTGATGATGTACATGTTAAAATGACTGATGATCTACATGTTAAAATGACTGATGATCTACATGTTAAAATGACTGATGATCTGCATGTTAAAATGACTGATGATCTACATGTTAAAATGACTGATGATCTGCATGTTTACATGACTGATGATCTGCATGTTAAAATGACTGATGATATGTATGTTAAAATGACTGATGATCTGCATGTTAAAATGACTGATGATCTACATGTTAAAATGACTGATGATCTGCATGTTAAAATGACTGATGATTCACATGTTAAAATGACTGATGATTCAAATGTTAAAATGACTGATGATCCACATGTTAAAATGACTGATGATCTGCATGTTAAAATGACTGATGATCTACATGTTAAAATGACTGATGATCTGTATGTTAAAATGACTGATGATCTACATGTTAAAATGACTGATGATCTGTATGTTAAAATGACTGATGATCTGCATGTTAAAATGACTGATGATCTACATGTTAAAATAACTGATGATCTGCATGTTAAAATGACTGATGATCTACATGTTAAAATGACTGATGATTTACATGTTAAAATGACTGATGATCTGCATGTTAAAATGATTGATGATCTACATGTTAAAATGACTGATGATCTACATGTTAAAATGACTGATGATCTACATGTTAAAATGACTGATGATCTACATGTTAAAATGACTGATGATCTGCATGTTAAAATGACTGATGATCTGCATGTTAAAATGACTGATGATCTACATGTTAAAATGACTGATGATCTACATGTTAAAATGACTGATGATCTGCATGTTAAAATGACTGATGATCTACATGTTAAAATGACTGATGATCTACATGTTAAAATGACTGATGATCTACATGTTAAAATGACTGATGATCTACATGTTAAAATGACTGATGATCTACATGTTAAAATGACTGATGATCTACATGTTAAAATGACTGATGATCTACATGTTAAAATGACTGATGATCTACATGTTAAAATGACTGATGATCTACATGTTAAAATGTAATGCTATTCAATAACTAATAAGAGAAGCACCTTTTCAGTCTTGTATTAAATTGCATTGGGTTAAAAATGTATGGGAAAAAAATATTAAGTGTATTCCTTATACAAGTATTGGTTTGATGGTGTTTAATGCCACTTTCAACAATATTTCAGTTATATCGTGGCAGTCAGTTTTATTGGTGGAGGAAACCAGAGGACCCGGAGAAAACCACCGACCTGTCGCAAGTCACTGACAAACTTTATCAATATAAATTCCCAGGGTAATCCATGTGTCTGGCATATTAATGACAGTATTTGTGATGTTATGTTCAGGCATATTAATGACAGTATTTGTGATGTTATGTTCAGGCATATTAATGACAGTATTTGTGATGTTATGTTACACTTGTATGTAACCTACATATAGGAAAGAAATCAATTCAAATATTAACATTAAACTGATAAATACCAAGATGTAGTATATCTAAAGCAGACTTACAAGGAGACTGTTAATGCTCTTTGATTTACCTGCTCCCAATGACTTTTGAATTATCTGGTTTTCCAATCTTTTGACTATGAACGTACCTGATGAAGGTTAGTCTAGAAACGTACCTCATGAAGGTTATTCTAGAAACATACCTGATGAAGTTTATTCCAGAAACATACCTGATGAAGGTTATTCTAGAAACGTACCTGATGAAGGATATTCCAGAAACGTACCTGATGAAGGTTATTCTAGAAACTTACCTGATGAAGGCTATTCCAGAGACGTACCTGATGAAGGTTATTCTTGAAACGTACCTGATGAAGGTTATTCTAGAAACGTACCTGATGAAGGTTATTCTAGAAACGTACCTGATGAAGGTTATTCTAGAAACGTACCTGATGAAGGTTATTCCAGAAACGTACCTGATGAAGCATATTCAAGAAACGTACCTGATGAAGGTTTTTCTAGAAACGTACCTGATGAAGGTTATTCCAGAAACGTACCTGATGAAGGTTATTCTAGAAACATACCTGATGAAGGTTATTCTAGAAACATACCTGATGAAGGTTATTCCAGAACATATCTGATGAAGGTTATTCCAGAAACATACCTGATGAAAGTTATTCCAGAAACATACCTGATGAAGGTTATTCCAGAAACATACCTGATGAAGGTTATTCCAGAAACGTACCTGATGAAGGATATTCCAGAAATGTACCTGATGAAGGTTATTTCAGAAACGTACCTGATGAAGGTTATTCCAGAAATGTACCTGATAAAGGTTATTCCAGAAACATACCTGCTAAAGGTTATTCCAGAAACGTACCTGATGAAGGTTATTCTAGAAACGTACCTAATGAAGGATATTCCAGAAACGTACCTGATAAAGGTTATTCCAGAAACATACCTGATGAAGATTATTCCAGAAACGTACCTGATGAAGGTTATTCCAGAAACGTACCTGATGAAGTTTATTCCAGAAACGTACCTGATGAAGGTTATTCCAGAAACGTACCTGATGAAGGTTATTCCAGAAACGTACCTGATGAAAGTTATTCCAGAAACGTACCTGATGAAGGTTATTCCAGAATCGCTTGCACACTAAATTAGATATCTACTCACATTAGAGGGATTATCATTTAAGACTTGAAATAAACTTGAAATTGTAATACAATCAGTGGGTGTATTACATACAATTTAATTACACATGACAGATACAGAAATAAAATCAAGTATGTATGGTTGGCTTGGTTTAGTTTGTTTGTTTGCTTGATGGTGTTTAATGCCACATTCAACAATATTTCAGTTATATCGTGGCGGTCAGTTTTATTGGTGGAGGAAATCGGAGAACCCGGAGAAAACCACAGACTTGTCACATGTCACTGACAAACTTTATCACATAATGTTGTACACTTCGCCCTGATCGAGATTCGAACTCACAACATCAGTGGTGATAGGCACTGATTGCATAGGTAGTTGTAAATCCAACTACCATATGTTCACGGCAATGATGGCCCCCTGGCTCTGTTTAGCATTGACTGGTACAAACATACCTTGCCTTTACTTTTACTCTGGCCTGATGAAGACTTCATCTTACAATGCTGTAGTGCTTCATTGGCAATGTCTGATACAAACTTCTGTGCTGCTATTGAAACTAATCGTGTTCTGTAAAATTAAGAAGTAGAAATATTTCATCCAAATTTCAAAACAATCTACTAAATCCACGAAAAGTTATCCTGCTAACAAATAATGACATTACGTATAATTCTATAGTCCAAGTAAAATATCAGAGTAGAAAATGACTAATGACTCTCGTCCAACCTTCATCACTTTTTTATTAGGTCAATGACCTGTGTTTGATGGGTGATTGATTGGTTGATTGTTGTTTAACGGAAAAATAACTATTGAATCGACCAGAGAATCTTCCACACAAACATTTTACATTTTTTAGGATAAGGTCATGATTTTCATGTTATTATCTCTCTGCTTAAAAGTCATCCGACTCATGTCAATATCATCACATATACGACACATGTGGAAAAAATCAGATAAGTATTATGTGTACATGACATTTGTGTGATTTTCCCCATGATAATCATTTACAAGACACATGCACCGAAACACGCGAATCATCTGAATTAAGTTAATAAAATAATTATGAACACTTCTTTTCATTTCAATGACAATGTTGTTGGTCAACTTGTGTAGATCTAAAACTAACTACATGTGAAACATCAGTATACTGACTGTCTGCATGCTAGCCCACGTGCCCAAAGTCTGGTACAAGCAAAACTGGATTTGGATAGGTGAAAATTATGAAAGAATTTGTTTGAAAAAATAGATTTTTTTTCTAAATTTGCCTTTCGGGCAAGTACATGTAGGTGAAAAAAATGAAGGCAAAGACTGTACTTACATTCTAGGATCTGTTGCTTCAAATCCAGCTCTATTAAGGTAAAAGGCAGTTACAGAGTCTGGTATCTAAAAAATACAGTTAACACTTACAGAGTCTGGTATCTAAAAAATAACACTAAGTCAAAGCATTATTAACCATGGAAATGATTATAATACTTAATATATAAATATATATATGTACTATTGTTCATTTGTTTAGCGAGAATGGATTTCTCATAGTAATATATACAGGTATATATATCATATATTCAGATTAAAATACAGGTGTTTTGTATATGTATTATCAATGATTGTCCCTAGCCTATATCTTTACCCTATATCGCATACCCTACCCTATATCATATGGGTGTCTTCTTCGAAGGCCGCATTATATACCTCTTTAAATTTGAAGTGTTACAGTAGATAAGATTAGGTTACCAAAAAAATTAAAATTAACCATAAAAATTAAAATTTTACAATAGATTTTTCAGATTTTTGGAATTGTTATGGATGTACAGGTATATATAGATATTAGAATTGGACCAAGACTTACAAATATAACAATTTGAATACATATGAAAGAAATTTTAAACCAGAGGCAACTGGTTATAAAAAGAACCAATTGGTCCTATGTAAAAACTATGTCCTGCAGTGGTAGTCATCTTGGAATTACGATCAACATAAAAAACACAAAGTTTGTAAAGGACCTTCCAATGATTGATGCACAGTTCAGGTTCAATCAGTGCAATAGCTTCAGAGAATAATATATTTCTGTATTTTCCCCATATGGTCCTGTGTTAATACTATGACCTGTGGTGGCGGCCATCTTGGATTTCTGATCGGCATAAAAATCAGAAACTTTGTAGAGGACCTTCCAATGATCATTCATGGGCAGTTTGGTTTCAATTATCCAAGTGGTTTCAGAGAAGAAGCGTTTTGAAACATTTTTCCCATAGGGTCCAATGTTAAACTAAGTCCTGCCGTAGCCGCCATTTTGAATTTCATATCAGAACAAAAAACGTAAAGTTTGTAGAGGACCATCCAATGAACATTCATGTACAGTTTGGCTTTAATCATATTTGTAGTTTCTGAGAAGAAGGCATTTGAACATTTTCCCATAGGGTCCAATGTTAATCTATGTCCTGCGGTGACAGCCATCTTGAATTTTCGATCGGCATAAAAAACATAAACTTTGTAGAGGACCTTCCAATGATCATTCTTGTGCAGTTTGGTTTCAATTGTCCAAGTGGTTTCAGAGAAGAAGCGTTTTGAAACATTTTTCCCATAGGGTCCAATGTTAAACTAAGTCCTGTCGTAGCCGCCATTTTGAATTTCATATCAGAACAAAAAACATTAAGTTTGTAGAGGACCATCCAATAAACATTCATGTACAGTGTGGCTTTAATCATATTTGTAGTTTCTGAGAAGAAGGCATTTGAACATTTTCCCATAGGGTCCAATGTTAATCTATGTATTGTGGTGGCGGCCATCTTGGATTTCCGATCGACATATAAAACAGAAATTTGTAAAGGACCTTCCAATGATCATTCCTGGGCAGTTTGGTTTCAATTGTCCTAGTGGTTTCAGAGAAGAAGCGTTTTGAAACATTTTTCTCATAGGGTCCAATGTTAAACTAAGTCCTGCAGTAGCCGCCATTTTGAATTTCATATCGGAACAAAATACGCAAAGCTTGTAGATGACCTTCCAATGATCATTCATGGGCAGTGTGGTTTAAATTTTCCAAGTGGTTTCAGAAAAAAAGCGTTTTGAAACATTTTCCCAATAGGGTCCAATGTTAAAGTAAGTTCTGCCGTAACCGCCATTTTGAATTTCCTATCGGAACAAAAAACATAAAGTTTGTAGAGGACCATCCAATGAACATTCATGTAGTTTGGCTTTAATCATATTTGTAGTTTCTGAGAAGGCATTTGAACATTTTCCCATAGGGTCCAATGTTAATCTATGTATTGCGGTGGCAGCCATCTTGGATTTCCGATCGGCATATAAAACATAAATTTGTAGAGGATCTTCCAATGATCATTCATGGGCAGTTTGGTTTCAATTGTCCAAGTGGTTTCAGAGAAGAAGCGTTTTGAAACATTTTTCCCATAGGGTCCAATGTTAAACTAAGTCCTGCCGTAGCCGCCATTTTTAATTTCATATCGGAATAAAAAACGTAAAGTTTGTAGAGGACCATCCAATGAACATTCATGTACAGTTTGGCTTTAATCATATTTGTAGTTTCTGAGAAGAAGGCATTTGAACATTTTCCCATAGGGTCCAATGTTAATCTATGTAATGCGTTGGTGGCAATCTTGGATTTCCGATTGACATATAAAACAGAAATTTGTAGAGGACCTTCCAATGATCATTCCTGGGCAGCTTGGTTTCAATTGTCCTAGTGGTTTCAGAGAAGAAGCGTTTTGAAACATTTTTCCCATAGGGTCAAATGTTAAACTAAGTCCTGCCGTAGCCGCCATTTTGAATTTCATATCGGAATAAAAAACGTACAGTTTGTAGAGGACCGTCCAATGAACATTCATGTACAGTTTGGCTTTAATCATATTTGTAGTTTCTGAGAAGAAGGCATTTGAACATTTTCCCATAGGGTCCAATGTTAATCTATGTATTGCGGTGGCCGCCATCTTGAATTTTCGATCGGCATAAAAAACATAAACTTTGTAGAGGACCTTCCAATGATCATTCATGGGCGGTTTGGTTTCAATTTTTCAAGTGGTTTCAGAGAAGAAGCGTTTTGAAACATTTTCCCCATAGGGTCCAATGTTAAACTAAGTTCTGCCGTAACCGCCACTTTGAATTTCATATCGGAGCAAAAAACATAAAGTTTGTAGAGAACCATCCAATGAACATTCATATACAATTTGGCTTTAATCATATTTGTAGTTTCTGAGAAGAAGGCATTTGAACATTTTCCCATAGGGTCCAATGTTAATCTATGTATTGTGGTGGTGGCCATCTTGGATTTCCGATCAGCATATAAAACAGAAACTTTGTAGAGGACCTTCCAATGATCATTCATGGGCAGTTTGGTTTCAATTGTCCAAGTGGTTTCAGAGAAGAAGCATTTTGAAACATTTTTCCCATAGGGTCCAATGTTAAACTAAGTCCTGCCGTAGCCACCATTTTGAATTTCATATCAGAACAAAAAACCTTAAGATTGTAGAGGACCATCCAATGAACATTCATGTACAGTTTGGCTTTAATCATATTTATAGTTTCTGAGAAGAAGGCATTTGAACATTTTCCCATAGGGTCCAATGTTAATCTATGTCCTGCGGTGATAGCCATCTTGAATTTTCGATCAGCATAAAAAAACAGAAACTTTGTAGGGGACCTTCCAATGATCATTCCTGTGCAGTTTGGTTTCAATTTTCCAAGTGGTTTCAGAGAAGAAGCGTTTTGAAACATTTTTCCCATAGGGTCCAATGTTAAACTAAGCCCTGTCGTAGCCGCCATTTTGAATTTCATATCGGAACAAAAAACCTTTAGTTTGTAGAGGACCATCCAATAAACATTCATGTACAGTTTGATATTTGTAGTTTCTGAGAAGAAGGCATTTGAACATTTTTCCATAGGGTCCAATGTTAATCTATGTATTGCGGTGGTGGCCATCTTGGATTTCCGATTGGCATAAAAAATGCACACTTTGTAGAAGACCATCCAATGATCATTCCTGGGCAGTTTGGTTTCAACTGTCCTAGTGGTTTCAGAGAAGAAGCGTTTTGAATCATTTTTCCCATAGGTTCCAATGTTAAACTAAGTCCTGCCGTAGCCGCCAATTTGAATTTCATATCGGAACAAAAAACCTTAAGATTGTAGAGGACCATCCAATGAACATTCATGTGCAGTTTGGCTTTAATCATATTGTAATTTCTGAGAAGAAGACATTTGAACATTTTCCCATAGGGTCCAATGTTAATCTATGTCCTGCAGTGGTGGCCATCTTGGATTTCCGATCAGCATAAAAAACAAAAATTTGTAGAGGACCTTCCAATGATCATTCCTGGGCAGTTTGGTTTCAATTTTCCAAGAGGTTTCAGAGAAGAAGATCTTTGAAATTTCAGCCAATCAGAGCATATTATTGGCCCTGGCAGCCATGTTGAATATCTGACTGACACGAAAAACGGTAAATCTGTAGAGGACCATCCAAGGAACATTCCTGCTAAGTTTGGTTCCAATTGGCCCAGTGGTTTCGGAGGAGAAGCTTGAAATGTGAAAAGTTTACAGACGACAGACGACGGACGCCAAGTGATGGCAATAGTTCACCTGGACCTTTGGTCCAGGTGAACTAAAAATGATAAATTTGAAAGGGGAACTAACTCTATTCGGATAGAAATATAGTGAATATCTAAATATATGTATTATCAAAGGCATGGTTAAAATATATGATATAATGAACATTACATGTCAAAATCTGCATCACATGCCATATCAACCCTCGACCTATAGGGTTCTTGGGTTGATACAGCATGTGATACAGATTTTGACATGTAATATTCAGTATATATCACATCAAGGGCGAAGCTTGGATTTCTCATAGCAATATATATATATATCACATCAAGGGCAAAGCTTGAGATGTGAGATGAGATGAGAAATCAATTTTGAGTAAAACATATCAAGGATGATATGTTTATTGAGGATTTGGTCATGTGACGTCATTACGAAACCACATTAGAAAACAGCGATATTATGTAAATATCATGCTAGCTGGATGTTAATAGATATTATCGTGGGAAAAGATGAAAGGGAAAATGTACAAATCATCCATAAATACTAATAACCTCTAAGAACACATAAATGAATTATATCATGGGTGTTATGGATTAGTGATTTTGGGGTTTTCATCAATTTTAACAGTAAGATACCAAAGAGATAATCAGTTGAGTTATATCGTGATAGTTGCTGACCAACATAATATTGCATTAACGACATCAATCGATTGATTGCTGTTAAACATCGAATGAGCAGTACTTTAGCTATATTGGAGAAGAGAACTCACAACTTAGGTTATTATTATTGGCACTATGTGATTTGGACCCAAAATTCAAAGTGGGCCTTCGACTCTAATTAATGGCACAATATATAAGGGATTCTTGATCGAAGTCTGTTGTCTATTTCTTGAAGATTAGGTTACACCCCTGCTGTTGACTTCTATTGATCTAGAGGGCCCGGGTGGCTCAGTGAGTTAGGTAGTTGGATTACCTAACAACTCATACAAGCCCATCACCAATATGGCATGAGTTCACGCCCGGCTTTGTAAATTACAAAAATGGGTGTACTCGACTCGCAGCCGCAAGTGATAAAGCTTACCAGTTGCTTGCCCATGGTCAGAGGTTCTCCTGATACTCAGGTTTCTTCCACCACTAAAACTGGTCGCCAAGATATAGCTGAAATATTGCTGAAAGTGGTATTAAACACAAGAAATCAATCAATCAATCTATGGATCTAACAAAAATAATATACAATATATACTAACGGTTGGTGCATAGTCTTCCAGTTGCTGTACAAAGTCAGTAAGTGGTCCTCCAGCCCTACTGTCTGTTGTCCCTCCACTAGGGGTCAGGTTACCCTGCTGTGGACTCTCATCTAAAAGTCAATTGATATCAATACATTTAAATGTCTTAAAAAATGTTTGTATTTATAAGAATTGTTGCTGAGGGAAAATAGTTTTCACATATTCACATAGCCTTTGGTATACACACAGATTGACATAGCTTGTGGTCTACTTACACAGATTGACATAGCCTGTGGTATACACACAGATTGATATAGCCTGTGGTATACACACACAGATTCACATAGCTTGTGGTATACACACACAGATTGACATAGCCTGTGGTGTACACACACAGATTGACATAGCCTGTGGTATACACACAGATTGACATAGCCTGTGGTATACACACACAGATTCACATAGCTTGTGGTCTACTCACACAGATTGACATAGCCTGTGGTCTATTCACACAGATTGACATAGCCTGTGGTCTACTCACACAGATTGACATAGCCTGTGGTCTACACACACAGATTGACATAGCCTGTGGTATACATACACAGATTGACATAGCCTGTGGTCTACACACACAGATTCACATAGCTTGTGGTATACACACACAGATTGACATAGCCTGTGGTATACACACACAGATTGATATATCCTGTGGTCTACACACACAGATTGACATAGCCTGTGGTATACACACACAGATTGACATATCCTGTGGTCTACACACACAGATTGACATATCCTGTGGTCTACACACACAGATTGACATAGCCTGTGGTCTACACACACATACTGACATAGCCTGTGGTCTAGTCCACACTACACACACAGATTGACATATATAGCCTGTGGCCTACACACAGATTGACATAGCTTGTGGTGTACAGTCCACACTACACACACAGATTCACATAGCCTGTGGTCTACAACAGATGAAGACTTATGACAAGGCTGTAGATCATGAAGAACACTTATTGCGTTGCTCCTTATCAAAAATAATTGCTGTCAAGATAAAGTTATTTAAATGAACAAATACTAAAGATATGTCAAATGGACATCTTCTGTAAATCATACTCTATTAAATCATGACAAAGAAATTAATTAATTGGTTGATCAAGTTGTTTGCTTTTACCACATTAAACAATAGTGGCATCCCCATGGCTTAAAGTAAACGGTGAAGGATATCTGAACGATCAAAACCACTAATTTCTGGTAAGAAGAGTTTGAAGATACCATAGGGGCAATCAGAATCCGTAAATCGAAGAAGAACAGACAACACAATGGCCAAAATTTCAGCTATATCATGGCGACCAGTTTTAGAGGTGGAAGAAGCCGGAGTACCCCGAGAGAACCACAGACCATGAGCAAGCAACTGGTAAATTTTATCACTTGCGACTGCAAGTCGAGTGCACCCTTTTTTGTAATTTACAAAGCCGGGCACGAACCAACGCCGTATTGGTGATAGGCTTGTATGAGTTGTTAGGTAATCCAACTACCTTGCATGATTTGCTAGGTAATCCAACTACCTAACTCATTGAGCCACCCGGACCCTACAACTACCTATCTCATTGAGCCACCCGGGCCCTACAACTACCTAACTCATTGAGCCACCCGGGCCCTACAACTACCTAACTCATTGAGTCACCTGGGCCCTACAACTACCTAACTCATTGAGCCACCCGGGCCCTACAACTACCTAACTCATTGAGCCACACGGGCCCTACAACTACCTAACTCATTGAGCCACCCGGGCCCTTCAACTACCTAACTCATTGAGCCACCCGGGCCCTACAACTACCTAACTCATTGAGCCACCTGGGCCTTCTAAATCACATTGGTAACAGCCTATTGTACATTGTATATATATAACATTGCTCCTTAACAAAACATCACACCACATCACAGGTCACAGGTCACATTAGAAAGACCAAATCATGAAATGGCAGACACACAACCTACATGAGAATTATATCCTTGTTTCTTGTGTAATAACTTTTTTACCCAGTATAAACTTGCATGTGCCTGTCAGTTATTATACTGAATAGATGGTTAGTTGTGAACGTTGTAGGATTAGGGTTATGATGTTTAACGCCACTTTCAACAATATTTCAGTTATATTGTGGCTGTCAGTTTTAATAGTAGAGAAAACCAGAGTACCACTGACAAACTTTATCACATGTTGTATCAAGTACACCTTGCTCCGGAGTACCACTGACAAACTTTATCACATGTTGTATCAAGTACACCTTGCTCCGGAGTACCACTGACAAACTTTATCACATGTTGTATCGAGTACACCTTGCTCCGGAGTACCACTGACAAACTTTATCACATGTTGTATCAAGTACACCTTGCTCCGGAGTACCACTGACAAACTTTATCACATGTTGTATCGAGTACACCTTGCTCCGGAGTACCACTGACAAACTTTATCACATGTTGTATCGAGTACACCTTGCCCCAGAGTACCACTGACAAACTTTATCACATGTTGTATCGAGTACACCTTGCTCCGGAGTACCACTGACAAACTTTATCACATGTTGTATCAAGTACACCTTGCTCCGGAGTACCACTGACAAACTTTATCACATGTTGTATCGAGTACACCTTGCTCCGGAGTACCACTGACAAACTTTATCACATGTTGTATCGAGTACACCTTGCTCCGGAGTACCACTGACAAACTTTATCACATGTTGTATCGAGTACACCTTGCCCCGGAGTACCACTGACAAACTTTATCACATGTTGTATCGAGTACACCTTGCCTGAGCAGGTTTCAAATTCACAATGTTAGTGGCAATAGGCACTGATTGCATATTTAGGTAGTTGTAAATCCAACTACCATACAATCACGACCAAGACGGTCCCTTTATATTGAATAAACTGAAAACTATGTTACTAGTGTAAATTTTATTGTATATAAAACAAAAATCAAGCACCTGAATTTGAAAAGAGACATAAATTCTGCATAGTACATGTACAATAAAGAGATGTATTAAGAAGTGTATCACACTGATACAATGATACACTACCACAATAAATAGATATCACACTGATACAATGATACACTACCACAATAAATAGATATCACACTGATACAATGATACACTACCACAATAAATAGAGAACAGGAAATAGTTATCTTAAATATTTATTGTCTATACCTAGATTATCCCTAAAAGTTTATTTTTAATATTGGTAAATCATCCTAATGCATAATATCTGAAAACATTAAGACTATCAAATTAATTGTTTGTTATTTCACATAATACATGTAGTATAAAATTATTGCCTCCATATGAGGTGAACATAGAATGTTGTCAACGCGAGGGTAGTTGTTTTCCTCAAGGGCTTAACCCAAGAAAAAACATTTCTCTCAAGGGTTGACAAGTTGATGTTCACCTTATATAAAGGCAATAACTGTTTTATAATACCGAAACTACTCTAAAATGTTTATAACTTGAATGTTTTGTTTGGTTTGTAGAAGACAATAACATAATTTCTGGCATAGAAAATACAATTATGGAACCAGACTGAATAAAGGATTTTCAACACACTTCAGGGCGGCAATCTACTGTCTACCTCTGAGTTGTTCACAGGATTATCTCCCTCGTCAACAAATTTTCCATAAAACATCTTTCTTGTTACTTTTATATAGTAAAAAAAATATGCAAAGTATAGTTGTAAGTTATTTTAACATGTGTTATTCCTACAATGTATTTTTAACATGTTATTCCTACAAGGTATTTTTAATATGTGTTATTCCTACAATGTATTTTTAACATTTGTCATTCCTACAAGGTATTTTAATGTGTTATTCCTACAAGGTATTTTAACATGTGTTATTCCTACAAGGTATTTTTAACATGTGTTATTCCTACAAGGTATTTTAACATGTGTTATTCCTACCAGGTATTTATAACATATGATATTCCTACAAGGTATTTTTAACATGTTATTTCTACCAGGTATTTTTAACATGTGTTATTCCTACAAGGTATTTTTAACATGTGTTATTCCTACCAGGTATTTATAACATGTGATATTCCTACAAGGTATTTTTAACATGTTATTTCTACCAGATATTTTTAACATGTGTTATTCCTACAAGGTATTTTTAACATGTGTTATTCCTACCAGGTATTTATAACATGTGATATTCCTACAAGGTATTTTCAACATGTTATTCCTACCATGTATTTTTAACATATGTTATTCCAATAAGGCACTTTTAACATGTGTTATTCCTACAAGGTATTTTTAACATGTGCTATTCCTACAAGGTATTTTTAACATGTGTTATTCCTACCAAGTATTTTTACATGTGTTATTCCTACAAGTTATTTTTAACATGTGTTATTCCTACAAGGTATTTTTTACATGTGTTATTCCTACAAGGTATTTTTAACATGTGTTATTCCTACAAGGTATTTTCAACATGTGTTATTCCTACGAGGTATTTTTAACATGTGTTATTCCTACAAGGTATTTTTAACATGTGCTATTTCTATCAAGTATTTTTAACATGTGTTATTCCTACCAGGTATATTTAACATGTGTTATTCCAACAAGGAATTTTTTAACATGTGTTATTTCTACAAGGTATTTTTAACATGTGTTATTCCTACCAGATATTTTTAACATGTGTTATTCCTACAAGGTATTTTTAACATCTGTTATTCCTACCAGATATTTTTAACATGTGTTATTCCTACCTGATATTTTTAACATCTGTTATTCCTACAAGGTATTTTTAACATTTGTTATTCCTACAAGGTATTTTAGTGTTATTTTTACAAGGTATTTTTAACATATGTTATTCTCATAAGTTATTCTTAACATGTGTTATTCCTATAACAACCATAACTAGATTAAGTGGTGGAAGAAGATCAAAATAAGTATAGTAGGTAAAAGGCCAAAATGTATCAAAATATCTAAGAAATATGTAAAAGTTCACTTCTTAAGGTACATACATTTTTGTATTGTATGTAGTTGGGATGCACAGTAAATATAAGGTATACCAAGAGTATATGACCATAAAAGATCTATAAGCAACAACAAAAATTTAACAAAAAGATACATCTGACTAACATATGATATGTTTGAGACTAAATTGCTGGTACACTGTACATTGTACTTGCATGTAAAAATTTAATTGACTAGCATAAAACAAGATTAAAAAAGGGCAACGCAAAGCGTGGTATATCCCCTCACCTAAAAATTTGACCCAGTGACTTTGACCTTTGACCTTGAAAATAACAATATTTCGTGAAGATTCATCAGTTCAATATCAAAACCATATTTCGTGAAGAAAAGTTCAAATGGTGAATTTCTATGTTTGAATGCGCATAACTGCACATTAGAATCTACATGTAAGGATGTACAAGTGCATAGTTTTGGGCATAACTCTAGAAAAACTCAATGGACCGGGATATGGTACTAATGTGCACATCTTCATATTAGGATCTTGCAATATACTAAGTTTCACAAACATCTCATTAAGCATGTGGGAGGAGTTGTGATGACAAAGTGCACGGTGAATTGTATCAAATTTCCAAGTCCAAACGGGCATAACTCTGGAAAAACTCAATGGACCAAGATATACTACTAATGTGCACATCTTCATATTAGGTTCTCGCAATATACTAAGTTTCGCAAACATCTCATGAAGCATATAGGAGGAGTTGTGATGACAAAGCGCATGGTGAATTGTCTCAAAATTTCTAAGTCCAAAAAAGCATAACAGGGGTAAACCTCAATGGACTGGGATATCCTACTAATGTGCTCATCTTCATATTAGGATCTTGCAATGTACTAAGTTTCATGAACTTCTGATTAATCATGTAGAAGAATTTGCGATGACAAAGTGCATACTGAATTGTCTCAAAAATTTGACCCGGTGACCTTGACCTTTGACCTTGAAAATCAATAGGGTTCCAGATTCTCTTAAGGACTAAGTATCTACCAAGTTTGGTCAAAATCCATTGAAGGATGTTGATTCTATAGTGTTCACAAGGATGGATGGAAGGACAGACGGACAGTAGCATTTTTATATCCCTTCGCAACTTCGTTGGCAAGGGGATAATTACAGGGACAAAGCACATGCAACAAGTAAAAATTTAACTGACTAGCATATAAAACAAGACTAAATTGCAGATACAAAGTACAATGTAAATAAAAATTTAACTGACTAGCATAAAACAAGATTAAATTACAGGGACAAAGCACATGTAACAAGTACACATTTAACTGACTAGCATATAAAACAAGACTAAATTGCAGATACGAAGTACAATGTAAATAAAAATTTAACTGACTAGCATATAAAACAAGACTAAATTGCAGATACGAAGTACAATGTAAATAAAAATTTAACTGACTAGCATATAAAACAAGACTAAATTGCAGATACGAAGTACAATGTAAATAAAAATTTAACTGACTAGCATATAAAACAAGACTAAATTGCAGATACAAAGTACAATGTAAAAAAAAATATAATGCAATACTAACTAAGAGTACAACGTACAAATTTTAATTGAACAGCATAAAACACATATATCAGGTAACTGACAAGTACTTGTATATTACTTGTAATATAGAGTCATGTTTAAAGTACATACAAGTTATATACTGTATATATGATTCACACAAACTACAGGTTCTCAGTAGTCTGTAATCGCTCACCTGGCTTTCAATTTGACTTCTAAAAAAATCCAGCCGATTCCTTTCTTTTTCCCATTTGAAATTTCTACAAATAGTAATGGAAGCCATCTTGGATCAAAGATTATTTCTGCTCAAGTTTCTGAGCAGGAGATTTTAAGGTGATATTTTTTTTCTCAAAATATGCAAAATCGGTTGAAAGGAAAATTTCACAGGAAAATCCAGGATATATATGTTAAACTATTCATTGCCATGTAGCTGCTGCTAAAATGTGTGCTCATTTTGATTTATAATAAAGTAGACAATTGAAGAAGTTACTATTTTCAGTAACAGCAGCGATTTTGAATGGAGTGCGGCACTGATGGACACAATTTTGAAAGGGGGGCACATACAGTTCATCCCAGCTAAATTTGATTTATTTTGGTTCAGCAGTTTCAGAGGAGACGATTTAAATGCGATTTTTTACTAAAATATGCCTAATTTGCATAATCAGTATAAATCGGCTGAAAGAAAATTTCAGAGAAAAACATAAAATAAACGTTATATTATATATCTTGAATGGAGGGCGGGGCGGTTGGACAAAATTTGAATAGGGACCCACCAAAGGACCATCTCTGAATGGTTTGGTTTTAATTTGGTTCAGTGGCTTCAAAGGAGAAGAATTAGCTGTGAAAGTTTACGATGTACAGACGACAGACGCCAAGCAAAAAAGATCACATGGATTTTTGGCCATGTGAGCTAAAGACTACATATGATGTCATGACGTATTTCAATGTTCAGTTCTTAAAAGTAGAAGATAAAAATATTTGTACCACCCATAATATTACATTTGAGATTCTTTTTTCAGCTTTTTTGATTAAGTACAAAATGTCGGGAGCTATTTAATATTTTTGAAAAACAAAATTGTAAGAGAGTGTGTGTGAATGATGAATGAAAGTGTTTATTACTATTATATACATTTTGTATATTATATATTTCTTTATTTTGTTTATCATAATGTAGTCACAAAATGTATTGTTTTAGAAAAGCCCTGTCACACCCTAGTCAGGTGGTGATGTTAAGTGAATATAGAAAATCCTGACTATATGGGAAAAAAATCTAATAAAAAATAATATTATTGCATTTGATTTTTGTGTAGAAGAAGAAAAAATAATTTTAAATTTTACATGATAATAACAGCTGAACCTTATTATCTTATTATTAATTAAAGTTGATAATTAAGTAAGGGCAAATAATGTGGAGTAAATATAACATTAGAAGTAATGTGTGAACATGGACATAACCAACATGACAAGAAATATAGAACAAAAACATGATAAAAAATAATAATAATAAAAATAAAAATAAAATGTTACTAAATATAGAATAAAAATACATATACATGTACAAGGTATACAGACCAAATAATAAATACATAAAAATAGAAACACCACAACACCAGATACCACAAAAACCTTAATATCTAAAACAGTCTTCATCCTGCAACATCTAGTTAAAATATCCTGATCACCTCAAACTGGAAAACAGAGTCTTCACCCTGCAACATCTAGTTAAAATATCCTGATCACCTCAAACTGGAAAACAGAGTCTTCACCCTGCAACATCTAGTTAAAATATCCTGATCACCTCAAACTGGAAAACAAACATTCCTCTTATGAGGACTAACTAATGGTGGAGTAGAATATGACATTCAAGTACAGTACAGTCAGAGATGTGATAAATCACTGTGATAATAAACGTATCACTCTTCTTAGTGATAATGATCTTTTGACTGCTTAATCTATTTAATTATTTTGGGTGATAGTAAGTAACACTTTAAATGTAAAAGAAATTTTGAAAATATATTTAATAGATCAAAAGATATATCCAATTCTAACATGACCTCCTTCTTTCGCTTTACATACAAACGAGTGATTTATCGATGGTATAATCTCATTCGCACATGCGCCGGTGAATGTGACTGACTTTTCCATAATGGCAGCATAAATTGTGTGCGACATTTTCCGCAAACGTAAATATAAATTACCGTCTTCCAATCAAAATATACTACCGTATTTGTACTCTTAGACATCAGAATCGAAATAAATCATGGAAGCCAGAATGTGATTTGAGTTTTAACATGGATTGGCAGATATTACAGTACTCTTTGTTCTGTGATATTCTTGATTTAAATAAAAATATCTAAGATACATGTATGTTAGAACTTTCTGATGTAACAAAACAATGTGCGCTGAGGAATTTTTGATGTCACAAAACAATGGGTGCTAAGAACTTTTTGATGTCACAAAACAAAGGGCATTAAGGTCTTTTTGATGTCACAAAACAAAGGGCATTAAGGTCTTTTTGTTGTCACAAAACAATGAGTGTTACAGACTTTTTGATGTCACAAAACAATGGGCGTTAAGGACTTTTTAATATCACAAAACAATGGGCGTTAAGGAATTTTTGATGTCACAAAACAATGGGCGTCAAGAACTTTTTGATGTCACAAAACAATGGGCATGTCATATATTCATCCCGTGACAGGAAAGCCCTCTTTCAGACGAGTGATATTCTGACCAACATAGAAAGAAATATAGTCATGGTTTTGTTCATAGCAGAAACATGTACACTTATAAACAAACATTAAGGTTAATATATAGCACCAAAATTCACTGTAAAAGTATTGATACATACAATACACAGAAAACCATTCACTAATCAACTTACAATTGTAGATTACTTTATAAAAGACCTCTAAACACTAAATATGACACTAATTATAAACCCTAATTAATGCATTAGTATGAGACAGAAATCATTCAACATTCTTAAGTTGAGGTGATATATTTGTATGGTACATGTAGATTTGGAGAAAATGTCTTCACAGAAAGTATATTATTTCAGCTATATAGATCAATGTAATAAGTTTCCTCTCAAATATTTTTTTTTCCATTTCTTAAAAAAATCTATTTGTAATTCTACATGTAAATTTGTATACACATGTACATGTAAACAAGAAGAAGAAATACACAAATGTACATGTAAACAAGAAGAAGAAATACATACTGTATTTATAGCATAGTAAACTGTATGTTACAGTGTAAGACTACCACATTGTATGTACAAATGTATGGGGCAGTCGTGGCCGTGATTGTATGGTAGTTGGATTTACAACTACCTATACAATCAGTGCATATCACCACTGATGTTGTGAGTTCGAATCTCGATCAGAGCAAGGTGTACAACACTACATGTATGTGATAAAGTTTGTCAGTGACTTGCGACAGGTCAGTGGTTTTCTTCGAGTACTCTGGTTTTCTCCTCCAATAAAACTGACTGCCATGATATAGCTCAAATATTGTTGTAAGTGGCATTGAACACCATCAAACAAACAAACAAAAAACAAATACAAATTGTATGCTATAAACTAATATTGTTTCACTATAACTTGATCTGATATATCACATCTAATTGTAAAAAGAAAAATATCTTGCTACAAGTCCCTTCCTAAATAATCATTGCTATGAAAGTTCAAATCTTGACTGACCACTTTTACTTACTAACAACATTTCTATACTGATTACATGTGGACACATGTGGATAGTACATGTAAATGTGGACACATGTGGATAGTACATGTAAATATAAGTGGTCAGTCTAGATTTCAACCTTCATAGCAACAATTTATTCAAAGGGATTATTATTAATATTAATCAGACAGGGACTTGTACACTACATTTTGTATATATAGGTATTTTTTAATTGTTTTATGCTTGATTTCCATGGCAAGGTGGTATTAAATTTGGAAAGAATGAATTAAAAAAATCTTTGTTCAAATTGAGAAAGCTGTGTGTTCTTTCATAAAACTAATGCCATGGTACATTTTAGCATTTACATGGATCTATAGGTACAAATGTACCGGTATATAGTATTGTCTTCTATTAACATTGCTGTACAGCTAATATTTGATTTTATAATAAACAAAAATCTCAAAAAAAGGAAAGAAACATTTTAAAGTTCAGTTTCACTTATTTAAATATAACAAAATTACTTACTGAATATACACATAAAAGTGTCTACATTGTATATAATACAGTGTATAGTAGTGCTGGTAATTAACATTCACACATGTACAATAAGCAGTATATTTTTTGTATTGCTATATCTATTTTTAAAATCTATTGTGATATTAGTTGAGAAAGAAATAATTCTACATAATAATTAAAAACATATAAGTTTCACAAAACACAACAATATAATGCTGACTTGTACATATCAATCACATTTCACTTATAATTCCTCCATCTTTAAACTAGAGTTGTCTCCCTTTGTCCATGTTTATGATTTCAGTGGTGTCTCAAAGGAGAATTTTGGCTGGTTGTATCCATCTGTACTATACAACTTCATCTTTTCCTCAGAAAGAGATGGTGTTTCCTGTTTAGATTCCCAGTGATAAACGATTTCCTGGTCCGATGGACAAGTTTTACGGAAGGTCTCGTTCTGGTAGGCAGCACCAAGGTAGTTCCAGAGACCAACCATATCATCAGGAATCTCAAAATCTTTGAATGCTTTTGCAGCAACTCTAATATGTTGAAGCTTTGGCAACATGAGGCAATCTAAATGGGTAAGTTTATCGCCACAAAGGTAGCGAGTATTTGCTGTTTCAAGATAGTCATTGATCGCCTGTAATTCCTTCAAAAGGTGATCAGCCGAGTGACTGACTTGCTTAATGAAGTACGAGAACTTTGAGAAAATGTCCAAACAAACTGAATGGGCATGTACATTGTTGTACTGGAGGGAAGGATATGGGAATGTTTCATCTATGTATTGGACGATCTCATCATTATCCGATCTTATTTCATCTCCATGTTTCAATACAGGTAAGCGATTGGCTAACTTCTTAAAATCAACTGGAGGACGAGCCATATTAATTGTTATAACATCAAAGTTTAAGTCACCAGATTTAAATTTCAGATCCAATATCATGTAAAACCTCTGACAAAATGGACAAGCACCATAACTCTCTCCATCCTTTCCTGCTCTGACGTACAACTCAACATGGTTAGTAGGAAGAGCATCCCCGTTAACACTCATGGTTAAGATACAGAATTCAAAGATCCAATTAAAAAGTACAGGTTGAGTATAGATTGACTGACTGAAGAGAAATCCAAAAGATAAGTATATCCAACTACCAAAAGACACAACTGTCACAGCCAACTACCAAAAGACACAACTGTCACAGCCAACTACCAAAAGACACAACTGTCACAGCCAACTACCAAAAGACACAACTGTCACAGCCAATCACCAAAAGACACAACTGTCACAGCCAACTACCAAAAGACACAACTGTCACAGCCAACTACCAAAAGACACAACTGTCACAGCCAACTACCAAAAGACACAACTGTCACAGCCAATCACCAAAAGGCAGTCAACCTGAAGAGAGAAAGAAAGGCATAATAATAGAGATTCTTAGAGTTGAATGTTCTTCTAATACGAGGCCATCCATAAACTATTATTGGTCTGCTGTATCTAATACGAGGCCATCCATAAACTATTATTGGTCTGCTGTATATATAATATATATATCATGTATGCATCTTGTTCAACTGACCATTGGCACCAAGAATGAATTAGCATGGCCAGAATACTGTACATACATTGTATGTATCCCTGTTACATTGCATAGGTATGGATTGGTTTGTTTTCAAAATAGACCACAGAAATTGTCCCTTAAGAGCATGTCATTTTTTTAAATGACAATTTTGTTCAAGCAAGTTAGATAGATATGACTTTTTCATGTTTTTTGTAGAATTTTAAGTGATAATGTGAGGATTAAATCATCTTCTAGGCTATACATTGTACATAGTCACATGATTTGATAACTAAAAATAACCCTACATTGTACCTGTATTAACAATGTTACAGGTATTTATCAAACAATAGCATTACCATCACTGTACCGGTATGTGTCAGAAGAATGTCAACCAAAAACAACATGTTTTACAACTTTGAAAACAAGACAATTTTTTTTTCTCAAACGGCAAACCCTAAATAAAGTGGAAAATTGTGTCAACCAAATATTTATTTACATGTAAATTAATGTCTTAAAATCATTGCAAATTTAAGTTATTTTAACCTGTGAAACCTGAACACTTGTCTATTCCAACATAAACATTTTTAGTGTTTCGAAATATTAATTGGTATTTCCATATTTTTGCTACAGAAATCAAAATTCTTAGTAGTACTAGTACACATGTAAACATGCTTTTGATGCACATGAATAAATAACATACAGTGTACTGTGTATTGCATTGTACATGTGTATTGTATTCTGAACATCTCAGGTTTCTAGAGTTAGGGTTATGGTGTTTTAACGCCACTTTCAACAATATTTCAGTTATATCGTTTTCAGGTTTCTAACCTTACAACATAGTACTTTATTTACAATATATACATCTAATAATGTGTACCAGCATGTTCATCAGGTAATTAATAAATTCATATGTTTCATTTTGTCTTCCCATTTTTTGTTCATGAATGTCATTCAGCATTGAACGGCTACATACTACTTAATTCAGACAAACATATGCTACTATTTTATTGTCTACTGTGAATTCATCATTATTCATGTTATAAACCAATATTCATGGATTTTATTTTCAAACTATACATTTAAGAATTCAATCAACAAATCATTGTCACCATATACAAATGTGTATATTATATACCCTGTATATGTACAGTCAAAGCTGCTTTAGTGACCACCTCTATTAAGTTACAGTCAAAGCTGCTTTAGTGACCACCTCTATTAAGTTACAGTCAAAGCTGCTTTAATGACCACCTCTATTAAGTTACAGTCAAAGCTGCTTTACTGACCACCTCTATAAAGCAATAACTTGTATTATGTGTGACCTTAATTTTACTTTCCTTTCACAGTGCATTTCATATTAAACAAACTTGTATTTAGCAACCACCTGTCTTATGTGACCCTATTTCAATGTTCCACTGAAAGGTCACATTAGACAGGTTTGACTGTACTAACATTAGGGCAATCCATGCATTCTCAGAAAACTAGTTTTTCCTCAAACCACAAAAATTGGTATACACAAATCTAAATAAATTCAACAGTATCAAAAAATTCTTCCAAGTTCTCATTATAGACTTTATAGTCCACACAGATTTTAACTAATTATAACTAAAACAAAATCACTACTATACCTCAAATGTAATTATACATAATTATCTGGAGCTCTGATCACAACCATTTCATATACCGGTACATGTACACATGTAACAACGTGTGATATAGGTATTAATTCAATACATGTACATAAATATATATATATATCCAGATCGGAATATGCCAATATAATGTGTGTAATGTCTTGTTATGTAAATGAATTGTAATGTCTGTATTGTATGTAAAAATGGAAAATTACAATAAAAAAAATAAAAGTTTTAAAAAAATCTCTACTATACCTTAAATGTAATTATCCCTCATAGAATCATGTTATTAAATCTAGAGAAAATCCCCTTATTACAGTTTATAAACCTATGAGGACAACACCCTAATAAGACTACTGTACTTACAATGACCTACACCACAATAATGCCTACAATGACCACAGTAGTTACATAGCTATAGAACTAAGGACCTCTGACATCTGAACCACACCTTACTTGTTATCTACAGATTTCCTTTACAGTTGAATATTAACACTGATAAGTATGTGTACATTACTACTTTAAAGTGTTACTTCAACATTTTACTGTTACAAGAAATTGATTTATTGTACCAGTTTCAATATAATTCTGTCAGTTTCAAGGCAAAAAAAATAGTGTAGAGTCAAACTTGTCTTAAAGAGCACCTCTATATAACAAATCACTGTCTATAATGAGCACCTCTATATAACAAATCACTGTCTATAAAGAGCACCTCTATATAACAAATCACTGTCTATAAAGAGCACCTCTATATAACAAATCACTGTCTATAAAGAGCACCTGTATTTAACAAATCACCGTCTATAAAGAGCACCTCTATATAACAAATCACTGCCTATAAAGAGCACCTCTATATAACAAATCACTGTCTATAAAGAGCACCTGTATATATCAAATCACTGTCTATAAAGAGCACCTCTATATAACAAATCACTGTCTATAAAGAGCACCTCTATATAACAAATGACTGCCTATAAAGGGCACCTCTATATAACAAATCACTGTCTATAAAGAGCACCTGTATATAATAAATCACTGTCTATAAAGAGCACCTCTCTATATAACAAATCACTGTCTATAAAGGGCACCTCTATATAACAAATCAGTATAAAGAGCACCTCTATATAACAAATCACTGTCTATAAAGAGCACCTCTATATAACAAATCACTGTCTATAAAGAGCACCTCTATATAACAAATCACTGTCTATAAAGAGCATCTGTATATATCAAATCACTGTCTATAAAGAGCACCTGTATATATCAAATCACTGTCTATAAAGAGCACCTCTATATAACAAATCACTGTCTATAAAGAGCACCTCTATATAACAAATGACTGCCTATAAAGGGCACCTCTATATAACAAATGACTGTCTATAAAGAGCACCTGTATATAATAAATCACTGTCTATAAAGAGCACCTCTCTATATAACAAATCACTGTCTATAAAGGGCACCTCTATATAACAAATCAGTCTATAAAGAGCACCTCTATATAACAAATCACTGTCTATAAAGAGCACCTCTATATAACAAATCACTGTCTATAAAGAGCACCTCTATATAACAAATCACTGTCTATAAAGAGCACCTGTATATAACAAATCACTGTCTATAAAGGACACCTCTATATAACAAATCACTGTCTATAAAGAGCACCTCTATATAACAAATCACTGTCTATAAAGAGCACCTCTATATAACAAATCACTGTCTATAAAGGACACCTCTATATAACAAATCAGTCTATAAAGAGCACCTCTATATAACAAATCACTGTCTATAAAGGACACCTCTATATAACAAATCACTGTCTATAAAGAGCACCTGTATATATCAAATCACTGTCTATAAAGAGCACCTCTATATAACAAATCACTGTCTATAAAGAGCACCTCTATATAACAAATGACTGCCTATAAAGGGCACCTCTATATAACAAATCACTGTCTATAAAGAGCACCTGTATATAATAAATCACTGTCTATAAAGAGCACCTCTCTATATAACAAATCACTGTCTATAAAGGGCACCTCTATATAACAAATCAGTATAAAGAGCACCTCTATATAACAAATCACTGTCTATAAAGAGCACCTCTATATAACAAATCACTGTCTATAAAGAGCACCTCTATATAACAAATCACTGTCTATAAAGAGCACCTGTATATATCAAATCACTGTCTATAAAGAGCACCTCTATATAACAAATGACTGTCTATAAAGAGCACCTCTATATAACAAATGACTGCCTATAAAGGGCACCTCTATATAACAAATGACTGTCTATAAAGAGCACCTGTATATAATAAATCACTGTCTATAAAGAGCACCTCTCTATATAACAAATCACTGTCTATAAAGGGCACCTCTATATAACAAATCAGTCTATAAAGAGCACCTCTATATAACAAATCACTGTCTATAAAGAGCACCTCTATATAACAAATCACTGTCTATAAAGAGCACCTCTATATAACAAATCACTGTCTATAAAGAGCACCTGTATATAACAAATCACTGTCTATAAAGGACACCTCTATATAACAAATCACTGTCTATAAAGAGCACCTCTATATAACAAATCACTGTCTATAAAGAGCACCTCTATATAACAAATCACTGTCTATAAAGAACACCTCTATATAACAAATCACTGTCTATAAAGAGCACCTCTATATAACAAATCACTGTCTATAAAGGACACCTCTATATAACAAATCAATGTCTATAAGGACACCTCTATATAACAAATCACTGTCTATAAAGGACACCTCTATATAACAAATCACTGTCTATAAAGGACAGCCTCATTTTTCCCATTAATGAATACTAGTTTTAGAACACTAGCATTACAATATTAAATTGATCCTTAAAGAGTACATTTTTTCATATACTGTATATTATAATATAAGAGTTTTAGACCAGTATATTGCATCTCTGTAATTACCACCTTTCATCTACATGTAGGAAACCCCTCTACAACATGTATATGAATCACTGTCTAGGAAACCCCTCTACAACATGTATATGAATCACTGTCTAGGAAACCCCTCTACAACATGTATATGAATCACTGTCTAGGAAACCCCTCTACAACATGTATATGAATCACTGTCTAGGAAACCCCTCTACAACATGTATATGAATCACTGTCTAGGAAACCCCTCTAACATGTACGGTATATGAATCACTGTCTAGGAAACCCCTCTACAACATGTATATAAATCACTGTCTAGGAAACCCCTCAACAACATGTATATATGAATCACTGTCTAGGAAAACCCTCTACAACATGCATATGAATCACTGTCTAGGAAACCCCTCTACAACATGTATATGAATCACTGTCTAGGAAACCCCTCTACAACATGTATATGAATCACTGTCTAGGAAACCCCTCTACAACATGTATATGAATCACTGTCTAGGAAATCCCTCAACAACATGTATATATGAATCACTGTCTAGGAAAACCCTCTACAACATGTATATGAATCACTGTCTAGGAAACCCCTCTACAACATGTATATGAATCACTGTCTAGGAAACCCCTCTACAACATGTATATGAATCACTGTCTAGGAAACCCCTCTACAACATGTATATGAATCACTGTCTAGGAAACCCCTCAACAACATGCACGGTATATGAATCACTGTCTAGGAAACCCCTCTACAACATGTATATGAATCACTGTCCAATAAACATCAACAGGGCCTCCAAGAGAAATGAGATGGAACAAGACTGCTTTAGGGCCCTGGGGACACGCTAAGACTTCTCTCAAATTGAGAATTTGAGGTCCAATAAAACCACTGCTAAACTTTCGTAAATGCTTTATTTCCTGTGCAGCAGAATGTCCAGATAACATATACCTGTTTACTTTATAAAAAGCAGTGACAAACATAATCAGATAATGCAGTAAAGTAGGCCCTTCAGAGATTCACAGGCCCCTTCTTGGCTCTCCGGGCCCTGTATCGATGTACCGGCTGAACCCCTGTCTCATAGGCCCTGAACATCAAAATGGCACCTGACGTGACTGATGATGGTCAAGGTTGGTGTGTTAAAATTTAATTGTCTGAAAGTCAAACTTTTATAATTTGAACAACCTGAAGTAAATTTAAGGTTAATACAACTAAATGAGGATTGTTATTTGCTAAGAGTTATTAAAATTTTAAATAACATATATTATATGTGTTCCTACCATAGTAGAGAGTGGTACTGACCTAAATTACGTCAAGCACCAAACACTCTTTCTACAGTAATAGTGCTACAATGATATAACATTGAATATGGACCTGAATTTTTTTAATGCAGTTTTTCCAGCAACTGTTTATGTCAAATTAGAGGAAAATTATATCACTTGCAGTTACTGTTATTCTGTGTGAAAATGTACCATGAATATTTTACATGATACCCCATTACCACCCCCATATACAAGTACATGTATGTAGAACATATCCACTATAGTACAAATTTTATCCATTTTCACCATTCTCACCATTCATACGATTCAATATTCATTATATTGCAGTTATATGTTAACAACCTGTCTATAATGTACCACAATAATGAGGTCTAACGAGGTCATCCTAAAAAAAAATCCTGATGTATGTTGTAATGTGACTATAAATGTAAAATAGTATAATTTCTTATTTCAAGTGGGTAGGTAAAAACACATACATGTACTGATGCATGTAGACAAGACATTTTTTTTCTTTCAAATATATCTACAGGTATATATATGATCAAGGCAGAATGATAACATTTGTTGTGGGGTAGGTGCATGTGTGCCACAGTTATTTTGGCGAGTTGGTCAGTTTAGTCTTGAAACAAACAAAAACCGGCCAGAAATTCTCACCCCTCTGGCAAACCTCAATTAAACAGAAAATATCAGTAAATTCTGCCATCATGATTTTTTGTATCTATTAATATAACACGATGAAGGAGTGAGATTAATTAGATAATGAGGTGTGATAGACATTCTTAACACCTGATCTAAATCCTATGACATATACATAATGTACCTGGACAAACTCCAATACACTGATACATGTATGATACACCCTCAAGTTATTAATTACAAGAGAAATATTACTCCTACAAAATGTATATAATCTTCAACTTGTTGAAGGGGGTCACTGTTTGGTAGTGGACTAGTACATGTACATGTACAAAGATATCAACAGAAAGGGAGATAATTAATTAATTATCACCATATAAATTACCATTGTAACCTGCTACATTGTATATTACAGACCGTACTGTACATGTGTAGTTTTCTTAGTTTTACCTCCAGCAGGGTTCATACACCTTTTTTGTGAGAAAATTCCATGACTTTTCAAGGACTTTTCCAGGATTTTTTTAGTTTTTCCAGGACCAATTTTAAGCAAACTGTCAACGAGTATAATTGAAATTTTGAGTAATCACATTATTTATCATGTTCTAACTTTTGTATACGAGTACATGTATATAAGAAATTATCCATCATAAACAGCACACTTGGTAGTCATTTATGCCAATGTGACCTGAACGACCATCAAAATGGAAGTGGCCCATGGGACAATGAGACAATACGGTTGTTTCGAATCATTTCCATTCCGTCAAAATTTTGTTATTTTCGTCCGCCAGATCCTGTGATTTTGATGGACTAATCTGCATTGAACTTCCAGTGTCAATGTACACAACAAAAACTCCAATCGATTTGTGCCGTTTTAACGTTCGACTCTCAGCTTAAAAAAAATCTTAACATTTTCTGTTAAAGACAGATATCAATTAAATTATTTTATTTGTATCAGACTTCAAATGCAGACAATTACTTCTTTAAAATTAAATTTGTTTTCTTTCTTTATTTGCGGTTGTCAGCATCAAAGGAAAACGATCTGCCTTTATGTATATATTTCTGATATCACACTGACAGTGAGATACCGAACACCAGTATTTACTCAGCCATTTCTTTGGCGTCTCCATATTACAATTATTTATAATCTATCGCATCTACGACTATGATATGCTGACGTTGTCACAGTAATAGCGTAAACAAGGGAAGTCGTCTGCCAAGGTGTTCAGACGTCAACACGAAAAAGGCGGAACGTGGTCGGAATTGACATGATTCGAAACAACCATATTACAACCCTTTCAGTTTTCTATTTAAATTTATAACTTAATTCTAGTATAGCTTGGATGTTCAGCTGTTTTTTTTAAGTTGTTGAATTAGAGATTCATCAAATAATAGAACATATGTATCTTCTTTTTTATCTTTCTTTTGATTGATTCCATCAAATATGGACGGATTCCAAAGACTGCCAAAGAGCATGCTTCGGATCTCCAAGGGCCATTTGTTTGCTATCATGTCGTCTGAGAATATACTCTGAAAAACCTGTACAATGTCTGTATAACTTATGAAAGAAAAGTGGTTTTTTTACCATGTTTAATGTCAAAATTATATCGCCACTTTTATGAAATCTGTTGTTGCCACAGACTCCTCCAATAATTTTTATGTAGGCTGGACACTGGCTGGTTCCACTTGATTATTAACCCACACTGACAGTCTCAAACTGCTTTTTTTATATGTTCAGTGTTTTGTTGAATAAATGTGACTTACTGAGTCTGATATTAATATCCTTAGCTTTATACACACATTACATGATGCAGCTTTAAATTTGTTCTGTATTTGAGACAGACACTTATATTCTGGCTTTTCAAGCCATTTAATTTTAAAAGAAGAGTTTCCAGCCATTTTGTGGCAAAATCTACAACATGCTGTATTCACTATTTGTATGTGGAAACTGTCATTTTTAAAATATGGAAATACACACCTCATAAGCGAGCTATATTATAAAATTGGTAGATGATTTATTTTTAGAAAAATCATAATGTTTAGTGTTCCTCTGGGCTCTTCAATTCTTCAAGGGCAGTTTCACCCATATTCGAAAAATAAAATTCCTTTTGACCAAATGAGCCTTTTGCTTTGCTCTCACTACTTCCCACATCCAACCATCTTTTTATATTCAGGGTTATCTAATCACTTGATCTGAAAATGGCATTTGCCTGACATTTTAAAAGCCAAAAGTACGTTTTCCAATATCTGGTTTCCTACTGCAACACCATTTAATGTAACTTGAATAATACTGCGCCCTCTATCAGCACTATCGCTGGATGAGGTTAATGCAGCGACTAGCGGGAGAGTAATATAACGACTGGATTATTCGGGTTAGAAACTGTAGTACATTAGGAAACCAGTCTATACATCCGGTTGCATATTTTTACAAATAATTTTAAAGAAACAAACTTAAAATCCTTATTTTACATTTACCGCAACTAGTGCCTTGTTTCAAGTACGTCTAAAGGAAACAGTTACGACAGAAATCAGGAGAATCTCTTAATTTTAGATGTTTGAATACATTTAATAAAGATTACAGCTCAAATAATAATTTTCCATGACTATTCAAGGACTTTTCGATAAAATAGTTTTCCATGACTTTTAAAGGCCTTTAATGGCTTTATTTTACAAAATAAAAATCCATGTCTTTTCCAGGATTCCATGACCCGTACGAACCCTGCTCCAGATCCAGACACATTATTTCGTTTAAAGCAGCATCATGGTTCAAATTGGCCCAGTGGTTTTAGAGGAGTTGATTACAATGCAAAAAGCTAACGACAGACGGACGAACGCCCAACAAGGTAACAATAGCTCACATGACCCTTAGGGTCAGATGAGCTAATAAAAAGGACAATTAAACACATGCTACATGTACTATACAGACATGTACAGTGACTTCATATCAAAGAATCAAATGATGGTTATTAAAAAGACCAATGACTTACTTTAAATTAATGAATGTGACTTGTAAACATGATTATATATATTTTGCCTTTAAATTAATGAATGTGACTTGTAAACATGATTATATATATTTTGCCTTTATTCCTACTTGTAAAAGCTAGTTTTAAACTAAAATGTATAATATATAAAAGTGAAAAAAAAAGGAAATAATTTCTGAAATTTTATCTCAAGACTGTATATATTAAATTAGACCCCACGCACACGCGGCATAGCAACATCAGTGCCCGGCACGTTATCATCAGTATATTGATTGAGTGCGGAACTACATTTGTATAAAGAAGAAATTACACAACAAAAGATTTAACTGACCTGATGCTTCAGCTCCTTAGTCCTGTACGGCTGTAGATATATAACATAATGTATCTTTATTATCTATTTATATTTTAAAAATTCACCCAAAAGCAAAAAACTTACAAAACAAAAATAAATCAATAAATAAATACCAAAAAAGTGTGATTTTTTAACTTGTTTTTCCTACCTTGATTTAACAAGACATGTTTTCTTCATTACTGGTGACTGTTTAACATGTAAACATAATAATGTCACTAGCCAACTAACAACAAGTATGTAATACATGTAATGTCACTAGCCAACTAACAACAAGTATGTAATACATGTCACTAGCCAATTTACAACAAGTATGTAATACATGTCATTAGCCAACTAACAACATTATGTAATACATGTCACTAGCCAACTAACAACAAGTATGTAATACATGTCACTAGCCAACTAACAACAAGTATGTAATACATGTAATGTCACTAGCCAACTAACAACAAGTATGTAATACATGTCACTAGCCAACTAACAACAAGTATGTAATACATGTCACTATCCAACTAACAACAAGTATGTAATACATGTCATTAGCCAACTAATAACAAGTATGTAATACATGTCACTAGCCAACTAACAACAAGTATGTAATACATGTCACTAGCCAACTAACAACAAGTATGTAATACATGTAATGTCACTAGCCAACTAACAACAAGTATGTAATACATGTCACTAGCCAACTAACAACAAGTATGTAATACATGTCACTAGCCAACTAACAACAAGTATGTAATACATGTAATGTCACTAGCCAACTAACAACAAGTATGTAATACATGTAATGTCACTAGCCAACTAACAACAAGTATGTAATACATGTCACTAGCCAACTAACAACAAGTATGTAATACATGTCACTAGCCAACTAACAACAAGTATGTAATACATGTCACTATCCAACTAACAACAAGTATGTAATACATGTCACTAGCCAACTAACAACAAATATGTAATACATGTCACTAGCCAACTAACAACAAGTATGTAATACATGTAATGTCACTAGCCAACTAACAACAAGTATGTAATACATGTCACTAGCCAACTAACAACAAGTATGTAATACATGTCACTAGCCAACTAACAACAAGTATGTAATACATGTAATGTCACTAGCCAACTAACAACAAGTATGTAATACATGTCACTAGCCAACTAACAACAAGTGTGTAATACATGTCATTAGCCAACTAACAACAAGTATGTAATACATGTCACTAGCCAACTAACAACAAGTATGTAATACATGTCATTAGCCAACTAACAACAAGTATGTAATACATGTCACTAGCCAACTAACAACAAGTATGTAATACATGTAATGTCACTAGCCAATTAACAACAAGTATGTAATATATGTCACTATCCAACTAACAACAAGTATGTAATACATGTCACTAGCCAACTAACAACAAGTATGTAATACATGTCAATAGCCAACTAACAACAAGTATGTAATACATGTCACTATCCAACTAACAACAAGTATGTAATACATGTCACTAGCCAACTAACAACAAGTATGTAATACATGTAATGTCACTAGCCAACTAACAACAAGTATGTAATACATGTCACTAGCCAACTAACAACAAGTATGTAATACATGTCACTATCCAACTAACAACAAGTATGTAATACATGTCACTAGCCAACTAACAACAAGTATGTAATACATGTAATGTCACTAGCCAACTAACAACAAGTATGTAATACATGTCACTAGCCAACTAACAACAAGTATGTAATACATGTCACTAGCCAACTAACAACAAGTATGTAATACATGTCACTATCCAACTAACAACAAGTATGTAATACATGTCACTAGCCAACTAACAACAAGTATGTAATACATGTAATGTCACTAGCCAACTAACAACAAGTATGTAATACATGTCACTAGCCAACTAACAACAAGTGTGTAATACATGTCACTAGCCAACTAACAACAAGTATGTAATACATGTCACTAGCCAACTAACAACAAGTATGTAATACATGTCATTAGCCAACTAACAACAAGTATGTAATACATGTCACTAGCCAACTAACAACAAGTATGTAATACATGTCACTAGCCAACTAACAACAAGTATGTAATATATGTCACTAGCCAACTAACAACAAGTATGTAATACATGTAATGTCACTAGCCAACTAACAACAAGTATGTAATACATGTCACTAGCCAACTAACAACAAGTGTGTAATACATGTCACTAGCCAACTAACAACAAGTATGTAATACATGTCACTAGCCAACTAACAACAAGTATGTAATACATGTAATGTCACTAGCCAACTAACAACAAGTATGTAATACATGTCATTAGCCAACTAACAACAAGTATGTAATACATGTCACTAGCCAACTAACAACAAGTATGTAATACATGTCACTAGCCAACTAACAACAAGTATGTAATACATGTCACTAGCCAACTAACAACAAGTATGTAATACATGTCACTAGCCAACTAACAACAAGTATGTAATACATGTAATGTCACTAGCCAACTAACAACAAGTATGTAATACATGTCACTATCCAACTAACAACAAGTATGCAATACATGTCACTAGCCAACTAACAACAAGTATGTAATACATCTAATGTCACTAGCCAACTAACAACAAGTATGTAATACATGTCACTAGCCAACTAACAACAAGTATGTAATACATGTCACTAGCCAACTAACAACAAGTATGTAATACATGTCACTAGCCAACTAACAACAAGTGTGTAATACATGTCACTAGCCAACTAACAACAAGTATGTAATACATGTCACTAGCCAACTAACAACAAGTATGTAATACATGTAATGTCACTAGCCAACTAACAACAAGTATGTAATACATGTCATTAGCCAACTAACAACAAGTATGTAATACATGTCACTAGCCAACTAACAACAAGTATGTAATACATGTCACTAGCCAACTAACAACAAGTATGTAATACATGTCATTAGCCAACTAACAACAAGTATGTAATACATGTCACTAGCCAACTAACAACAAGTATGTAATACATGTAATGTCACTAGCCAACTAACAACAAGTATGTAATACATGTCACTAGCCAACTAACAACAAGGATGTAATACATGTCACTAGCCAACTAACAACAAGTATGTAATACATGTCATTAGCCAACTAACAACAAGTATGTAATACATGTAATGTCACTAGCCAACTAACAACAAGTATGTAATACATGTCACTAGCCAACTAACAACAAGTATGTAATACATGTCACTAGCCAACTAACAACAAGTATGTAATACATGTCACTAGCCAACTAACAACAAGTATGTAATACATGTAATGTCACTAGCCAACTAACAACAAGTATGTAATACATGTAATGTCACTAGCCAACTAACAACAAGTATGTAATACATGTCACTAGCCAACTAACAACAAGTATGTAATACATGTCACTAGCCAACTAACAACAAGTATGTAATACATGTCACTAGCCAACTAACAACAAGTATGTAATACATGTAATGTCACTAGCCAACTAACAACAAGTATGTAATACATGTCACTAGCCAACTAACAACAAGTATGTAATACATGTCACTAGCCAACTAACAACAAGTATGTAATACATGTCATTAGCCAACTAACAACAAGTATGTAATACATGTCACTAGCCAACTAACAACAAGTATGTAATACATGTCACTAGCCAACTAACAACAAGTATGTAATACATGTAATGTGCACATCTATGATGACATCACATTGATTCAGGACTTGTTTATTGTAGATAATTACATCTTTTATAGATCATATAATATAAATATTAGTAATAGTATCAAAGTCTGAAAGGTCACCAAGAATGGGTTCATCTTTGATTCTATTGGGGAATTATGTACAATGTACCAATCCATTGTATCCTTACTACATGTATATACATGTACATGTACGTTACGTAGTATACTAGACACTACATGTACATCTTGTATATCAATATTCCATAAAGCTAATGGTAATAGTGTTAATTGGTAATATAACCAGAGGCTCTCAAGAGCCTGTATTGTTCACCTGGTTATAAAAAGAACCAATTGGTCCTACAGGTATGTAAAAACTAAATCCTGCAGTGGTAGTCATCTTGGAATTCTGATCAACATAAAAAACACAAAGTTTGTATAGGACCTTCCAATGATTGATTTCCAACTGGGTTCCAAATAAATCTATGACTTGAGTCTTGAGATGGTGGCTAGCTTGGATTTTCAATCAGCATAAAAAAAACTAAATTTGTAGAAGCCCATCAAATGAACATTCCTGAAAAGTTTGGTTTCAATTGTCCAAGTGGGCTTAGTGGTTTCAGTAAAGAAGTGTTTTAAAACATTTTCCCATAAGGTCCAATTTTAAACTAAGTTCTGCCATAGCTGCCATCTTGAATTTTATATCAGAACAAAAAACCTAAACTTTGTAGAGGACCCGACCATCCAATGAACATTCATGTACAGTCAGGCTTCAATCAGATTTGCATTTTGAAACATTTTTCCCATAGGGTTCAATGTTAAACCAAGTCCTGCCATAGCCACC
Organism: Bathymodiolus septemdierum; assembly: GCA_963383655.1. NCBI lineage: Eukaryota > Metazoa > Mollusca > Bivalvia > Mytilida > Modiolidae > Bathymodiolus > Bathymodiolus septemdierum. The sequence continues at coordinate 844,424 of OY726530.1, forward strand.
ATCTTGGATTTCATATCAGAACAAAAAACCTAAACTTTGTAGAGGACTATCCAGTGAACATTCCTGTGTAGCTTGGATTGAGTCTGATTTATAGTTTCTGAGAAGAAGGCATTTCTGTTACAGTTTGACTTTGGGGTTGTTGTCTCATTGACATTTACCCCATATCTCATTATATTCATATTTGAACATTTTCCCACAGGGTCCAATGTTAATCTATGTCCTGCGGTGGCAGCCATCATCAATTTCGGATCGGCATAAGAATTTTTTTTTTTTTAGAGGACCTTCAAAGGATTATTCCTGGGCAGTTTGGTTTCAATCGTCCAAGTGCTTTAAGAGAAGAGCCGCCATTTTGAATTCCATTTCGGAACAAAAACCCAACATTTGTAGAGGACCATCCAATGAACATTCATGTACAGTTTGGCTTTAATCATATTTGTAGTTTCTGAGAAGAAGGCATTTGAACATTTTCCCATAGGCATAGGGTTCAATGTTAAACTAAGTCGGATTTTGTCCTGCTGTACATAGCCACCATCTTTCATTTTATATCGTAACAAAAAACCTAAACTTTGTAGAGGACCATCCAATGAACATTCCTATCTAGTTTGGATTCATTCGGATTTGTAGTTTCTGAGAAGGCATTTGAACATTTTCCCATAGGGTCCAATGTTAATCTATGTCCTGCGGTGGTAGCCATCTTGGATTTCCGATCGGCATAAAAAACCTAAAATTTGTAGAAGACCTTCCAATGATCATTCCTGGGCAGTTTGGTTTCAATTGTCCATGTGGTTTAAGAGAAGAAGCGCTTTGAAACATTTTTCCCATAGGGTCCAATGTTAAACTAAGTTCTGCCGTAACCATCATTTTGAATTTCATATCGGAACAAAAAAATCTAAAGCTTGTAGAAGACCATCCAATGAACATTCATGAACAGTTTGGCTTTAATCATATTTGTAGTTTCTGAGAAGAAGGCATTTGAACATTTTCCCAAAGGGTCCAATATTAATCTATTTCCTGCAGTGATGGCCATCTTGGATTTCCGATCGGCAGAAAAAACCTAAATTGTGTAGAAGACCTTCCAATGATCCTTCCTGGGCAGTTTGGTTTAAATTATCTAAGTGGTTTCAGAGAGGAAGCATTTTGAGACACTTTTCCCATAGGGTCCAATGTTAAACTAAGTCCTGCTGTAGCCACCATCTTCCATTTTATATCGGAACAAAAAACCTAAGCTTTGTAGAGGGCCATCCAATGAACATTCCTATCTAGTTTGGATTCAATTTGATTTGTAGTTTCTGAGAAGAAGGCATTTGAACATTTTCCCATAGGGTCCAATGTTAATCTACATTTTGTATGTCCTGCGGTGGTGGCCATCTTGGATTTTCGATCGACATAAAAAACCTTAAGTTTGCAGAGGACCTTCCAATGATCATTCCTGGGCAGTTTGGTTTCAATTGTCCAAGTGGTTTCAGAGAAGACGCATTTTGAAACATTTTTCTCATAGGGTCCAATGTTAAACTAAGTCCCAGTGCCGTAGCCGCCATTTTGAATTTCATATCGGAACAAAAGACCTAACATATGTAGAGGACCATCCAATGAACATTCATGTTGTACAGTTTGGCTTTAATCATATTTGTAGTTTCTGAGAAGAAGGCATTTGAACATTTTCCCATAGGGTCCAATGTTAATCTACATGTACAAATGTATGTCTTACTGTGGTGGCCATCTTGGATTTCCGATCCACATAAAAAACAGAAACTTGGTAAAGGACATTCCAATGATCATTCCTTTACAGTTTGGGTTCAGTCAGTTCATTAGTTTCAGAGAAGAGGATCTTTGAAATTTCAGCCAATCAGAGCATATTATTGGCCCTGGCAGCCATGTTGAATACCCAACTCAGGAACGAAAAATACAAACTTTGCAGAGAACAATCCAAGGAACATTCCTGTTAAGTTTGGTTCCAATTGGCCCAGTGGTTTCGGAGAAGAAGCTTGAAATGTGAAAAGTTTACAGACGACGGACGCCAAGTGATGGCAATAGTTCCCATGGACCTTTGGTTCAGGTGAATTAAAAAGAGAAGGCCTAGCTATAGACTTCCAATGTTAAAAATTGGCCAAGACGTCAACAAATACAATGTACATGTAGTATACCGTAGATTTATTTTTAGTGCCAATTTTATTTGTTGTGGACATCACAATAATGGCCAATCAACTGAATCGACCATGTACATTTGTAAGCTGTCTGTTATCAGCAGCATGACAAATATGGCTTGACTGGCAATGTATACTTCTCTGGCAGTCCGCCATGAAATAAAACATGTGGGAGAAAGCATTAGTGTTGTAGTCTCCAGTTCACAAATACCCCACAATTTTAAAGAGCATTTTGTACCTACAAAAATGTATTTGTTTACATTTGTTTACATTTTTGTATTGAAAGCCTTCTCTTTTTATATTATCTACCAACAGTATTTCATACCATTGACTTTATAGAATTATTTATATTATTCACCGACAGTATTTCATACCAATGACTTTATAGAATTATTTATATTATCCACCGACAGTATTTCATACCATTGACTTTATAGAATTATTTATATTATCCACCGACAGTATTTCATACCATTGACTTTATAGAATTATTTATATTATCCACTGACAGTATTTCATATCATTGACTTTATAGAATTATTTATATTATCCACCGACAGTATTTCATACCATTGACTTTATAGAATTATTTATATTATATCCACCGACAGTATTTCATACCATTGACTTTATAGAATTATTTATATTATCCACCGACAGTATTTCATACCAATGACTTTATAGAATTATTTATATTATCCACCGACAGTATTTCATACCATTGACTTTATAGAATTATTTATATTATCCACCGACAGTATTTCATACCATTGACTTTATAGAATTATTTATATTATTCACTGACAGTATTTCATATCATTGACTTTATAGAATTATTTATATTATCCACCGACAGTATTTCATACCATTGACTTTATAGAATTATTTATATTATATCCACCGACAGTATTTCATACCATTGACTTTATAGAATTATTTATATTATATCCACCGACAGTATTTCATACCATTGACTTTATAGAATTATTTATATTATCCACCGACAGTATTTCATACCAATGACTTTATAGAATTATTTATATTATCCACTGACAGTATTTCATACCATTGACTTTATAGAATTATTTATATTATCCACCGACAGTATTTCATACCATTGACTTTATAGAATTATTTATATTATATCCACCGACAGTATTTCATACCATTGACTTTATAGAATTATTTATATTATCCACTGACAGTATTTCATACCAATGACTTTATAGAATTATTTATATTATCCACCGACAGTATTTCATACCATTGACTTTATAGAATTATTTATATTATATCCACCGACAGTATTTCATACCATTGACTTTATAGAATTATTTATATTATATCCACCGACAGTATTTCATACCATTAACTTTATAGAATTATTTATATTATCCACCGACAGTATTTCATACCATTGACTTTATAGAATTATTTATTGATATAGTGTCTAGTGCCTGTGGGTATATCTACTTCAACATAATAGCTCGTCATAAAAGGTTTTTTTTGTAATTTGTTTATTTTTCCAAGAAGAGATTTATACATACAAAAGATACATGATTCTATAAACACAATGTTTCAATGCACAAAAGTTACGATTTAAAAACAAGTTGATCTTCATAACATACTGTTTTGTAATAACTTTTGAAATTCAAAGTTAGCAATGCATTTTAAGTTATACAAGGTAACATATATTTTAGTATAATAAATATTATATTAATATTAACCACTCAATATCGCCTCCAGATTTAACTTCTGGGTTTTCTTTTGGTCATAATAGTTCCCTAATAAATATATCAGGGTATTCAATAAGATTGTATTGAACAGGCTGAATTGAAATTTGAAGTGGCTACATTCCGGATGAATGTGATATTTATGTGTATAGCTAATAACGAAAGTAGATTTAAATGGAACCAAACTTAACAGGAATGTTCCTTGGATTGTTCTCTGCAAAATTTGTATTTTTCGTTACAGTTGGGTATTCAACATGGCTGCCAGGGCCAATAATATGTTGTGATTGGCTGAAATTTCAAAGATCCTCTTCTCTGATTTTTAACTTACATTCAAAATGGTGCATTCTGAGGTATTTTAAGGTAGTTTACAAGTGCATGAAAAAGAAGGTTTCATAGAAATGATTTTTTTTTTATTTTAGCAAGCAATAAGACCATTTCAAGATGACTGTGGAGCTTCAAACTTTTCCAATTTGCGTATCTCATGAGTTATCCATCGATAACATAATTATCTTTTCGATGTGTCTCTAGATTTTTCAATTGAAATATCTCTATCATTTAAACGTTTAATCGAACATCTGAAATGATAATAAGCTAAGCGTAGAATTGACACCGATCAATGATAAATTCGGATAAAATTCGTTTCATTCCCCTAATTTTAGATAACCCCTGACAAATGCATTTCTATCGATCCTGAAATGCATTGTTTTTTGTATAATTGTGGATTTTAAAAATCTTTAAGATGAGAGTGAATAAATATTGTATATTTCTTTTATCTAATGAAAAAATATTTTAGTTTCTTTCTAAGTCGAACCGGCGATTTCACTCGTTTGAAGCGGCGACATATCTCCGGGTAGTCCGAGATTCCTCTGCCGTCCGACGGCTTTTTGTTCGACTTGCTGGAGCTGTGTGACGTCAGAGCGCTCTCCATAAGGAAAACAGCGGATTTGCCACTGCAATTCTGCGTCGGCACATTTCCACGTTTGTGGCTATCGGATTTTATTTTCTATCCGAAACCCTTATATAAATCGCTTCACCAATTATTTTTCTATTCATTCATGACCATCTTACATGTACCCTCAGAAAGTTAAGATGTTGACGAAGTAGTTTCTCAGTCAATGATTCCGTAAAATTTTTGATTCGACAATAAAAGATGTGAAAAATCCTTCAAAATTGTTGATAGGACTAGCAGTGCAATGTTTCAAGTCCGCCATATTGATTTCTCTTATTGATAGAAAATGCTAAAAGATGGCGTCCAATTCCAAACCGGAATCAAATAAAATTAATAATACCTCCCAAAGTTCAATGCAAACGATTCAGATTATCTTAAATATGGATTCAGTAGAGTAAAACTTGATGATATCAAATAAAATTGGGTTTGGGTGGACTTTATATGGTAAAAAGGTAATAAATGTTAAAAAATCATAATTAAATACTGCTTATAATCGAGTTATGATGTTAATTGAAAAAGTAACTGATTTGTATGCAGAATGAATAAAGATGTTATAAATCTGTGTTATTATTTCTCATGTAAAATATTTGCATTAGATCATTGGCGAGTAGAAATATCTACTCATTGGCCAAACTTGGCAAGTGCAATTCTAATTTGGCGAGTACAATTTTGAAGCAACTAGCCAAAATGGTATTTCCCTGCCAACCCTGCGAGATAAGGCCTAAAAAAAATATATGTGTGTTTACTGTCACATGTCAAAAAAATCTAGGGTCGGTCGGTCGGGATTAATTTTTTTTTTTTTTTTTTTTTATTATCGACAAAACTGGAAATAGTCGTTCCCGGTTCCGGAATCAGATTCCGGTATTTAATTTTCGAAAATTCTGGTAAAATGACGAATTATGCAGTTTTTCTACCTTCTTTGCTCTCAATTTCGACAAAAAGCTAGCAGTTGAATAAATAAAACATTGCTGCTGGTTAAACAACAAAAATGGTTATCCGAATTCTGTGTAAAAATGCATAGGGTCGCTAGCAAAAATTAGGGTAGGTCGGGTGACCGTAAACACACATATTTTTTTTTTTGGCCTAAGAGAAAAAACCGTTTGCCACACTGCTACTGTATATATAATAGGTGTTGTACCTGTAATTAACAACATGATGTACAATGTATCCAGGATGGGCTGCTCCTTATACTTTAATATTGTACATAAGACTATCAATGGACATACTCATGCAGACTAGATTACATCTTCATGGGTGAAAGTGTTTTTTGAACAAATACTGAAAATTTTCTACTATTAACACAGATCAGGATCCTCTCAAAATTTTTAATTTCTTTGTCAAAAATGCGTACCTCATCCCCTAAAATACTCATCAAATTTACATGAATCTCAAGACCTGTCTGGTGGACCTTTGCCAAAAAAACGAAATCAGTCAAAATACTGAAAACTTTCACCCATGCATCTTAATTCATGAACATTAGTTTAAATTTTAAGGACTAACAAATATTACATTAAAAAAAAAGTTGAGAATTTTGATTTATATTGGGCTTTACACTTTATCCACATACATTGTATACTAGATTTGATTCTAGAAGCCGTCATTGAGATAGAAGACACAACCAGTCTTAATAAATTAAATAGAATGAAATACTATTTCAAATTGTAAAAGTGGGCAGTAATTCAGCCAGCGCTCGTCATTTTCCTAACTGATAAATGCATTTGAATTTTGACGATTACTTTTTAGAGCAATTCGCCACTTACTTAAAATTGTTTTTCAAACATAAAAGTTAACATTAGTCTCTAACATGTTTATGAACCACGCCAGGGTGGATTTTTAATTTCAAAAAGAATAAACAAATCATTCAAACAAAACACAATGTTAGTGTAATAATATTGACAATCTTATCAATTAATCATGTCTTTTAAGTTGGACAATTGTTGAGTTGTTAGGTGGGTCCATTAAAACAAGTTATTTTTTTTTGCAAAATTTAAATCATAAAATTTCAAATGATTTGAATTTCAAAAATTCCCATACAAATATATATATATATAAATACTTTACAGACACCAAGGATATTCAACACTGTAACAGTTAATTTTATTGGTGGAAGAAATTAAACTGGAGTGGAGTACCCAAAAAGAATTACTGATCTGATACATAGACCACTGAGAAACGTTACAGTGATCTTAAAGGTTTTTTCAGAATGGGCCCATGGCCCCTTCAAAAAAATTTCAATGGGCCATGCTATCATATGAATGGGCCATTGTAAATGAAATAAATTTCCAGCACAACAATGCATAGATATCGATATATGTATTTTCATACTATAGCTCATGTAACATTAAATAAATATAATTGATTGAAATTGAATTACTTTTCAGTTTTCTAGTGACTGTGCAGATGGTTGTGCTTCAAGCTTCATTTCTCCAATCCAATGACACTGATGTATAGTTAAATTTGTATTGTAGATTTCCTTATCTTGACCAACATAATTGAGAAACCACTTACCACAAGGAACAAGAACAAATTCCAAGTTGAAATTGAATATAATCAAAATTACAGAGAATAAAAAATTAACATTTGATACACCTTTGTTATTGAATCTGTTCTCAACTCAGTTACACACACAGTATATCAAATAAAGGTCAAAAGACTTTATAAAGTCATACATTTCAAATGAATTTTTATTCCATTTCCCTCAACAGGACGGTATTTGTGGATGTCTTTCTCGTTAGCATCACGATCTGATGGGACAGGGTCGGAGGTATCGTCATTGTCAGGTTCTGAATCTGACTACTTGTACATCTTGTGAGCCAGAGTCAATCATATTTTCAGTTTCTTTTCTCACATAATTGTCAGGATCGAAATTGTTATTTCCATCTTGACCAACAAACGAAAACAGTCTTCTGGCCAGGTAAAACAGGCAGACGCTGCTTTTTCTTAGGAGGCATTTTTCTATAAAATTCAACTAAATACCGGCAAACAATAACTCGCAGACACGTACTTTCAGAAATAGAATTTTTGGTTAAAATAAAATTTCATATTGAAATTTGGGATGATTTTATACGAATTTTCATTCATTTGATTCATATTTGTCAAAAATCAAATTTACAAACGTTTATTTGGGGTAACATTTGGAAAATAAGTCACGTCATTAGTTGTTATTCTTTTCCGGTAGTTAGACATTTCATACTTCAGCGTTAAGCAAAGGTAAAACCACGAGACAGTCCGATAAATATATAAATAGACATCAAGGCAAAACATTCTCAATGATCCGATTTCGACACGAATGATGACTATCGTTCCATGGATACCGAACCTTACAAAATTATTGTGTGCCACACGGGCACTTACATTTTACTTTTACTGCTCCATTTTTCAGCTTAATGCACAAATTGCGTGCGCTGGACTTTCCTGATCACTGCTTTACCATAAAAAGTTGTATCAAATATACCTCTTCACATGACCGAATCAATTTCGTAACTCCTATTGGTGTAAGTGGGAAACGATTCACTGTATGTACCAAAATCGCGATTATTTTGGGGACGGTTCGGTTCACGATACGTGGAGGCTGCTTACAATACAAATGATATGATGCTCATTTTTTTTTTAAAAAGTAGTGTTGAATTTCGGTTTTCTTCTTTTGGTGATCATTTAATTAATATTTTGAGAAAAGTGAATCGATTAATTTATGCTTTTAAAATTAATTAATCAAATATCAAATATTTATAATTTCCGCTAGTACGTAAGCGACCTCATATGAAAAAAAACATGGCAGCGCCCATGTCGACCAGCATGGACTTCAAGGAATAGTTAGTTTCCTATAAAACGTATCGTGATATGTATCGTAATACATATCAAATATCGCGATATGTATCACTTGTGGAAAAAGTGTATCGTTACACCCCTATATTGGTGATAGGCACCGATTGGATAGGTAAGAATTGCCAGACTACTATATATGTCAGCATGCCCACAGGTTTTTTCATCTGGGGGTACATGTACCCTTCTACCTTCATTTTTGGGGGTGCAATGTACCCTCTAACTCTTCATTTGGGGGTACAAAGAAAATTAACTGCATTTTCCCCACGCAAGGTCGTGCACCATGCTGTTTTTTTGTAAATATTACGCAGAGTTGGCGAAAACTTTTTTTTTCTGTCTGACATTGGGTCAGACAGGAAGTAGGGTTCTGTCTGACCCATGGCCTTTGTGTCTGTCCCACTATTTTTTTTGTAATATTGTAAGTAACCTGTCAAATTTAGTTTTTTATACAGAACTGAATGCAAGATTACCTATATATAGTCATGATCATTAAACAACTCAATTAAATGTTTTTCTGTATACATATTTTTATCTAAAAAGATAAGGCAGATATGGCCAACAATCCGTATCTAATGGTCCGATCACGTTCCGAATATTATACATCAACGTCAGTTTCCGGTTTACCTACATTTTTAATTTCAGTTAAGAATATGAATCTGTTGTCATCTTCAATAGAATATACAAGCATCTCAAAACATATTTAATTAAACACAAACAATCTTTGATACTTGGGGAGTGTGGAAGTCAACTTATTTCTGTGCTCAGTAATATATTTCAGTTTTCATGTTCCACGTTTCGCAGGTGCTCGTTCCTACTAAAAGGATGTTTACATTTACGTATAGGAGTTTCGAATACAAATAGGAACGTGTCAGTCTGACAGAATAAATAAACAAATTTCAAGTCTCTCTCTGACATTTTAATTAAACTGAAAACGGAATTTAATGCCATTGGCAATGGAAACTGGGAGTGAATAAATTTCAATCGTCAACTGGACGACCACAAAGTAATATTTTCGTGACGGACATTGGGACAGACACGGTTTATTAATTAATCGGACCAACCGTTATTCTGCCAGTCCGACGATTTTCGCCAACTCTAATTACGGGTTTTAACAGTAGCAGTTCTTATGATTGGACAATTAAAAAATAAGGAGCCAATAGAATTGGGCGATCTATAAATCATATCATCTCACTTAAAATACGCAAGGAACGCTCTGATTGGATAATATTACCGAAATTAACTAATCAGAACAACTCTTATTATACGTACTTTGAAGTGAATTGTAAACAAAAGGTAATTTGTATACAGTGCTCGCAACGGGTTCTCTACGTGCACGCACATAGGTTCTTTCAATTATACGTGCATGATTTTTATTCTACGTGAAACACGTACTACAGTACATGAATGGGCATGCTGATATGTGTATAAATATCTTAATAAAATAAATACATTTACAGTGAGAAATTATTATACGTCATGATATCCTTATTTAGGTAAATACTTATTAGACAGATTTTTTTTTAAAACATTTTTGTCTTTAATTGATAACTGACCCAAGCTAAATAAATGAAATGTGACTTAATGTGTTAATTATATAAATCCTTGCCATCTATAAATTTTAATTTCTTATCTAATTCTTATTCTTATTATGTAACAATATGGTCAGGTTGTTATTTTCATTGAATGGCATCTCAAAATAGATGGCTTCACAATAGGGGCTCTTCCTGTATATTGGTTACATCCTGTATATTACAACTGACAGTTAATGCATGACAAACAATTTTAATCAGCCATCATTATCATAAAATACATTTTTTTAATCTTTATTTTGATGATGGCACCTAATTCCAATCACCTAATCCAAATTAGTATAGTAGAGGAGTACCATATTTTTCGGACGATAAATCTAGATAAAAATTACGATTTTGTTTACAGTACAAAAAATGTATACCTTTATTTTGCTGTAGGTTTATTTCTGAATAAGAAGACTTGTATCATCGATGTTCTTGGTGTTATCTTTTTTTAAATAAAGCAATAAAAGTATACTAACAGGGGGTGCAATTCTGGGGATAAAGTATTCAACATCCGAAAAAAATCAATATTCAATGATTGAAGTGTTAGCGAAAATCAGTTCAATATTGTATTTTATAATAAAATATACTATAAAAAATGTATCTTGTTGAAAAAAATCACAGGGTGGATCGATTTACATTATAAAATTATTATCACAAAATATCTAAATATAGCTATAGCTTTTCCATCAAACACAAGCATGTGCATGTGATTGTAGTAAAAAATGGCGGTTGCAATACATCTCACAGTAAACGTGTAGAACAAGCTTTTTATACTAAATATACTGGAAAATAATTTATATCGATTTTGTTACTTAATCGATATTTTATTGCAATAATTTATATGAGGCTATGGGTGCTTAAACGTCACTTTTCAACAATATTTCAGTTATATATTGACCTTTGAGCTACCTTTCCTGGCGCGAATATGGTGCAAGGTAGAAATACACTAGGGTATTTACGTACCTGCACATTCTACACACCGGAAAGAAAGTACGCTTACAAATACGCATCGATCACAAAATGTTTGATATGTTCACCTCGAGAAATATAAAAAAAATCTTTAAATATCCACTCTCACGTCCGACCACGATGTCCGACCAAATAGTCGGACTTAGAGAGTGTTGACTCTCAAATTTGTCGGACATTTCTCTGGAGTGAGTCCGACATTTTGGGAGGAATATGTCCGACCCGAGAGTATGAGCGTTGATACACTTGGAGTGTACTGTATATAGTTGGAGCTTTCTTCTACTGAAGATTACACAAATATGACCCATTACAATTTGTGTGGTATTAGATCACAGCACAGTAATATTTAAAAATGAGGTGGGGTACATATAAAAAATCACTGGTATGTATGACTCTTGAATAGTCAAGGTAGACAGAAAGAGATACTCGACATTGAAAAAGATGTCCTTTAGGTAATTATGAATATAATATGCTAAATTGATGTTTTGCTTGCAGTCTACTGTCAGTCCCAAAAGAAAACAGGAAAATTTGTTTCTGGATGATCAAATTTCAGAATTGACGCCATTCTGATTCAAGCACATGAAGTCTTGGTACAACATAAAGCAGCAACAAAAGTTGTAGTATGGCCAGAGGTTAAAAAATATGAGGATGCAAGATGTGTTCCCATGTAGAACTAAGAAGGTGCACTAAAGACTATGAAGAATGAATAGATTTAAATAAAATTGTCTTCATAAAATTTGTTTTTTTCTTTTGGTCTAGTATATTTGAGTTCAGGCTAGTATTACAGATTTGCTAGCCCAAAAATTTGAAGGCAAGGACTGAAACGTCATGAAAAAATAAAATGCTGTCCCCAATAGCAATGCACATATTTCACCTTTAGAAATATTTTTTGTAATACAAGGAATCAATACCGAAATGCGGAATTGTCTCTACCGTAACAGTCTTTACTGTCACAATTTTATATCACGATCATGACCGGTAATGACAAAAATTACACTTTTGATCACCTTTGCTTTTTAACAGGAATAATTTTAAACAAGGTTAAAAGTGTTATTTTCAACTTTGTGCATTTGATTTATGTTGGTAGTTGTTATTATAAACCAAAATGTCTTTGCCATCACACACATATTCTTTGACTGTCACCAATTATCTTTTCTGTCACGAACTCAAAAATGTTTTTAAATGCATATTATATTTGTATTTATACAACATCATATGTAACCTAAATGACGCTGTAGTAGCACATCTATAACCCAGTTCAGTTATTTTTTTACCATTGAACACTAGTTAAACACTATAGCAAAAATATATGCATCTCGGATCTCCATTTTGAAATTATGACACTCAAACTTTTTCAATACTTCGTAGATATAATATACATGTAAAGTACAAAAATAATTCCACATATATAGCTACAGAACAATTTATACATGTATATTCATGTTAGTTTATAATGGCTTATAAATGTTGAAGAAAAAGCATGACCATATATGCATTTATATATAATTAATGTATTGTGATTGTAGACAAATTATATTACCACACAAGAGTGAAAGATGTAGTAAAAATATTTTTAATAAAACAGTTGGCCAAACACTTAATTCTGTCTCAAGGATGATCAATATTGACACAGCTCGGCAACTGGTAAAGTTGGTGGAGAATGACCCTTAAAGCTTATGGCGGGAAATTGAAGATAAATATAAATTAAAGATGTTGAAGAGAGGATGGGTTAGCAAATGGTGGTCTCCCTTGTGATTATTAAATGGGTTGCATACTAACAGTAAACATTTTTCCTGTTGGTGCAAAATAACACAAATGTAGTGACTGGGGACCAAGGGCAAGACCAAGTCCATATGCTGTGCCTGTGGTCGTGTGGACAACTCCCCGACTCCAGACTCCCTACTACTAATTTAGTTTTATATATTCCAGTCGTGATCTTCAATTGCTTCTACGTATACAGGAACTAAAACAACTAATAAATACGCGAAAACATCGATCGCGATTCAACAAAATGTCTACAATATCAAATACAAAGGGAGGCAACACCTGAAAATTATATTTTCACGAGTTTTTTCTTTAATTTCCATTGTTCTGAGAAATACAAATACATGCTTTGGCGCTAGCATTAATGATCTCACAATCTCAGATAAAGTTCCATTATTTTGTGACACATAAAATCTACATTTTTCAACAAAAATATGTTTTTTTCTTACCAGGCTCTGTGTTCATATTATCATAATAAAGGCTGAGAAGTAACATTCGATGTGATTGGTTAAGGGTGAAAAAAGTTGACCAATAGAACCAATCTTTTCAAATAAACACTACCTGTATCTGTAGACGAATTTCTGCCAATCAAGGCACACCTCAATAAAAGAAGAAGGTTAATCCGCCACTATAATAAATACGACGCGTAATATATATCAGTGGCGGATTCAAGGGGGGGCTTTGGGGGCTTTGGGGGCTTCAGCCCCCCCGTCGAATAAGTCCAGCACATATATTAACATACGCTTTTCAAGGCTAGTTAACGTCACCATATGGCTTTTAATCGAATGGTTTCGATCTGTGTGATGAAAGTAAAAGAAAATAGAAATCAATTTCTTTGTATTAAATTAATCTTCAAAGAGGTAATTATAAGTAATGCTAAATCAAATTTTCAAGTTTATTTGAAGTTTTTATGAATGAATTGTCAAAATACCAATTAATCCAGTATTGTCTTAAACCGTTATATAAACATGTCTAGTGTCACAATTTCATATAGGTATAGCCACCAACACCTGTAAATTGAGGCTCTTTCAAGGAAATTCTTTTTTAAATATCATTTATTTTTACAAAAAAAATAAAAGAAAATGTTGCTGTATTACAAAAAAAAAGAAGAAAAATACACGTGTTTTCGTTTTGAAAATATATGAATACAGCATATTTTAAACTCTAAATGAAAATATAAATAGATATAAAATAATTAAAATTAATTAGAAATAAAATAGACTTAAATTAGATTTTCCTCCTGCTATTGTTCAAACCCTGGACAGAGGTGGATCCAGGATATCAAGTTAGGGAGGGAGACTGTCTTAAAAAAAATATCGCCGAGCGGAGGGAGGCGCGAACATTTTTGGGGTATTTCGTGTGAAAAATCACGATTTTACGCCAAAAAATCATATTTATTTTCTAATTTTAGGGAAGCGCGTGCCGGATGCGCCCCCCTGGATCCGCCCCTGCTTGACCACTTTACAAAACTGCCAAAACACACATACACCAGACCAGAAGAAGCTGATGTAACTTCTTTGATTTTGTCGTAACCATTGTTATTGTTCAAATGTGCCTGGCTTTTAAGAAAGGGCTCAGCAGATCACTAAATTTAGATTAAACTTATTTGATTGTTAACTATATAACATTTGGATCGGACACAAGTTATTCCAACTTATAAAGGTCCTCTACAACATAGGCAGACTCTTAAAAAGCGTAAATTTAATTCAGAGCTCACTAGACTGCAGAGCAAATGTTGAACAATTCAACCACCAGTGTTTTGAGAGGAGTGCTAAAATATGTGAACCGCTAGACAAAGAGGTTAAAAAACCTAGAATATGCGAGAGACAAATAATGAGAGATAATGTTGAAGCAGAGTCCGGAAGACTACTTTAGGAAGTCAATAACTGTACCTTTTCTCTACTGTACGCTAAATGAAATGAAAACAAGGTTTACCGACCTACACGCCAGAGCCGCTTTGGGACTACAGTTGGTTCCATCAATTATTGAAAATATTGCTCCATAGCTGAGCCCCCCCCCCCCCCCCCCCCCCGTCAACAGAGTCTCTGGATCCGCCCCTGATATATATATATAAAAGTCACCAAGAGTACTATAGAGGATCGAATTTTTTAATGGAGAAAAAAACAAATCAATTACGCACTTTCCCAAATCAAATTACTGAAATCAATTTTCAATTCAATTAAATTCAAAGTTTTATATAAAATTGATAAAATGCGAGAAAAGATGGTTTGATATGTGGAGTCTCCCATTGTTCTCATGCACATTGTTTGCCACTGATTTATATATATATGCATTATGTTTCTTTTATTTGCAAAACTCGGTAGGAATTCCAACACTGAGCCCATTAACAGTATTACTGAATTAGAATCATTTTCAATACTGTGTACTGCCTTATATTTTCTTTAATAAATGAAGCTAAACAACATTTCTACAATAAAATGTTAAAAGAATTCAAAGACCCCAAAATAATATGGAAATGTATTCACAGCCTAAACCCATCAAACCATATCAGACCCCACAGGCTTGTTACAGAAAATGATCTAAAAGTTCATAACTCGATAGATATAGTAGCTTAAACATATTTTATTGTCCAAAAACATGACAATAGGATCAGATACAAGTTTTTCAACTTAGAACATCTTCTCCTTTATATAAACAATATACAAATACAGTTGAACATAAATGCACAAAAGCTACAGTCTTTCTTAATAATTAGAAAAACAACAAAAAACAACAACATGAAATGTACGAGTGCAACACAATTTGAAATTTACCCAATGACAAATCGAACAGACCTTTACAATAAATGGACTAGTTTATAGAGCACACCTAGAATGAAGAAAATCAATAATTGCTATACAATGTAGTGGGATCATTAATTCGGTAAAGGTAGGATCTTTTAAAATTTAGTTTTAAAATATATAACAATATCATTATTTATTCAGTAAGAATTTTAACATAAAGTGCTTACACGTGTGTATTGCAACATTTACTAATTCACACCAGGTCAGCCACAAACCAATTGTCACCTGATTACATTCACGATAATCAGCGGAAAGAAAAGCGACATGTTTCCTTAATATATGTCTGTACAGTAATGAATACATGCCTATTTGTGTCAATATTATAATTTTTACTTCCAAACAGCAAGGTGTTTGAGTCAATGTGTACATTTGCAGCTAATAAAGAACGGTACAAAATATTTCTTTGTGCATCAAACCTCTTGCAGTACAATAAAAAATGTTCAGCATTCTCTGTGGAATATCCACAAGAACAAGATGGGCTATGAATCAAATTAGCATGAAATAGATCATTATGTAATGCACTACAATTATTCCTTATTCTAGTATGCAGTATATTTAAATATCTGTTGCCAATATTATAATAGGAGGGGGGTTTAGCATTTTTATAGTAGTGTTGTTTCAAGTTGAAAGTTGACGTATTCTCAGGTCTAATAAATTCCATAACTTGGTCGTCGACTGAAAAAATGACTGTTGGGATATCGATAATCTGTTTGTAGTTTGACTAATATTATGACTATTTCGTAAATTATAGTTGTTAGTTTCTCCAACACTGGGAGGAATCAAATCACATAAAAACTCAGGAGAATTACCAACATTTAATTTATAAAACATACATAATTTTTTAACCTCTCGCCTAGTGCTAAGTTTCTCCCAACCCGCCTCCCTGTATATTGAATCCAAACTTGTGTAGCATGTTAGCCCTGTAACAATACGAGCCGCTTCCAATTGTAGTTTTTCTAGTCTATCAGAATTGACTTGCCCGCAGTTATCCCATACCTCAGATGAATATTCCAAAATTGGTCTAATGAAAGTAAAATAAATATTTTCCAGATATTCCCTCTTTAATCTAAA
Source organism: Bathymodiolus septemdierum (assembly GCA_963383655.1). NCBI lineage: Eukaryota > Metazoa > Mollusca > Bivalvia > Mytilida > Modiolidae > Bathymodiolus > Bathymodiolus septemdierum. The sequence goes on from OY726530.1 coordinate 861,251, forward strand.
TTTAAGCTTCCTCAAGACATTAAGTTGCTTGAAGTTCTCTGAAATAGGCTGTCTATATGTTTTGTCCATTTACAATCACTACTGATAATTATGCCTAAATGTTTGTGCTTATTAACAGAATTAAGGACGATTCCGTCGAAATCAAAGCTGAGTTCATCTTGTTGGTTTCTAATATTGAATATCATTATATCAGTTTTATTAGGATTAAATTTTACTAACCAAGTATCCCCCCACTTTTTTATATTGTTTAGGTCGATATTAATCATATTTTTTAAAGTAAATTCGACTAAGGCTGTATGTCCAATAGATGTATCGTCGGCAAAAAGTCTACTGAGTCCAAGCATGTCATCGGCAATGTCATTTATGAATACTAAAAATAACAGAGGACCGAGGACTGACCCTTGGGGAACACCAGCTTTTAAATCATCTAACTCAGATAATGCTTCTTTGATAGCTACTTTTTGTGATCTGTTAGTAAGATAGCTTTTAAGCCACATGAGTAAATCTCCCTTAATGCCATATCTTTCTAGTTTTAATAGTAGCCCCCCAATCCAAACACGATCAAACGCTTTACTTACATCAGCAAAAGTGATACTTGTAAAAAATTTGCTATCAAGTGCAGTCAAAATAGTGTGATATATCTCAAGTAATTGGTGAGTAGTCGAAAGGCCAGGGATAAAACCTGATTGGAATTTGTATAGAAGTTTATTTTTATGTAAATGGTTAAAAATATTTTTAAATACAATTTTTTCAAATATTTTACTTACACAAGATAATAATGAAACTGGTCTATAATTTGAGGGTAAAGATTTGTCGCCGTTTTTGAAAAAGGAATCACATGAGCAATTTTCCAGGACCGTGGATATTTTTTTAGGCGTAAAGATTTGTTAAAAAGTAAACATAGGGGTTTGGCTATTTCGTTTTTTATAGATATAATCATTTTGTTGCTAATTTTATCAGGACCAGTAGCCTTATTACTATCTTAAATAGAAATTATATCAATGATTTCTTCTTCTCTCACCCAAATATTTTCAAGCACATTACCTCCCCTGTCATCAAAATCTGGTAAAGTTTTGTTTTCGTCGACTAAATTAGTGATCGAGCAAAAATATTTATTTAAGACATCTGCCTTTTCTTTACCTTCATAAGACAAGCAATAATTATTTTTGGGGTCTTGAATAGGAGGAATATCGTTTATTGTAGACTCCCCCTTCAGAAGTGTATTGATGGTCTTCCAATAAGTTTTACTATTTATAGTTTTAAGTTCGTTCAAATTTTCATTTATATTAGTATAAAATTTTTCTTTTAATTGTTTCTTTAAATTATTAACCTGGTTTCTTTGTTGTTTGAAAATAGTTTGAGATAATGCAGTCTTGAGTTTTAAGTATTTTCTGCGGAATCGGTCTCGTTTACGTATCTCCCTCCGAATATTTGAATCGAACCATATTTTATCATTACATCTAATAGTAACCTCTCGTCTAGGAATATACTCTTCTGACACAGAAAGAATTACATTGGTAAAATTAATACATGCTTTGTCAATATCAGGTTCTCTTTTAATTAAGGCATCCCAATCAAATTCCAAAATTTTTTGTTTCATAATATCATAGTCCCCTTTTTTATAATCCCAGATAAGTCTCTTAAAACTTTTTGAGTTACTATAGCCACTTCTTATTGTTATATAAGTACCATCATGATCACTAATAGATCTGTCAATATGCATAGTATCAGAGTCCACATACTGCATAGAGTCCGTTATCAAAATCGGATCAAGTAATGAAGAGCTACCAGTGCGTGAATCAAAATGAGTAGGCTGGTGTATTGCATTGAAAAGTCCATTAATACTAATCAAATCATTTATATTTGACGGTAAATTTAAAAAGTTTTTGTTCAAATCACCCATGCATATCAAATGATTAGATTCTTCCATTGCATTTTTCAACATAGCATCAAAGAAGTCCCAAAAACGATGATGAGACTGTCTCTCAGATCTGTAAATTATATTTATTAAAATATTTTGTAGCTTGGTTTTTAATTCGAACCACATACATTCAACAAGTGGGTTCTCTAAATCTACGCGTCTTTTGATATTAACACGAGTTTTATAATACATTATTATACCACCTCCATCGGAGTTTCTATCTTTTCGCACTGGAATATCGTAACCCGAAAAATGTATATTTCTGTCTAATACCAATTTATCAAGATGTGTCTCTGTAAAAAATACAATATCATAATCTTCAATAATATTGGAAATATAATCTACCTTATTACGAAGACTTCTAATGTTGCCGTGAAAAATTGACAAACAGTGATCTTCAAAATTTACTGTTGTTTCCCCAGGGCCAGGATTCAGTTCCACATCCCCAGCGATTATAAGCGTATAAATAATAATCAAACAAAATGACATTGCCGTAAAATTAGACCGGAACATAGTCAACCCTGCTTTGATAAACTTAAAAAATCTAACATATAGTGAAAACAGTATGTCGCTAAAACGAAAATGAATAAATGACATCTTTTTACAAGCAATGCTAATTTTATGATAGAACAACCCTATAGCAATTCTATGCGATATGATATCACTACCCATTGTCAAAAATAAGATGTCTGCAAAATAAAAATGGTTGGTCTATCATAAAAATATAATAATAAATGTGACAAGTTGTGGCCGACCTAGGGCAAATCATGATAAGTGCAAAAAAATCAAATGGTGTTAAAAACATTACAAACAATATGTACAAAAAACAAATCATTTTTATAGAAATTGACAAAAACACGAATTCAAAAGAGAAAAAAATGGTGGTATCATATTCTTACAATATACTCTAGTTAATCAAAGAACAAAATAATTATATATACACATAATGAACATTAGTATATGCATTGCTTAATTATTCAAGAAAAATAACTGAGAAGATAGACCTGAAAAATAAACGTATACAAGTGTAACATACTGATCATCTCACATAATATTACATGCATGTAGTTCAGTATTGATTTGACAATAAAATCAGCTAAATTGTTTTCGATTTACTGTTGAAAAAGGAATATCCGACATGAAACACTGTTTAACGTTTAGAGAAGCAAGCTTTCAACCGTGACTATTTACACAAGATATTACTTATCGAACCGACCGTGATTCATATTATCAACATTGGATAACGGATTTTTATGTCAAAATGCCAACTTATTTTTCTACAAATATATAAGAGAACATTTACACGATTTAATGCAGAATAACAAGATAACACAGCAACTATTTCCGTGACTGATTAAATAATTGCGTCAATAAATATATATATATATATATATATAAAGTATAACAGTTCAATTACAAAGAAATTGCCGTTTTAATTATGATATAACTGCTAACAATACAAAAAAATAAAAAATGTAGTACTAGTTAATTACCAAGTAGAATATATATAACAGTAGATTATTCCACAAAAATATGGTAGCATTTCGTATTTATAATAAATAAATATTACTGTTGTTTAACATAGATGAATATTTAACAACAACAACAAAAAAGGTAGATTTAAATCCTTTTGATTCAGGTAATTTTATGATTGACATAGCCGCGGTATTCCTAACGTGCGTTCATGCGTACAAGGTTAAACAATGAAAATGGAAAACTATTGTTAGTACAGTTAACATACACATATTATTAGTAAACAAACGCACATGGTCTTTCAAAACAAACTTAACTGACAGATCATTTATATACAAAATGTTTAATAATCATCTACAATTTCTTCGTCAGTAAATACACCGCCAAGTTTTTGTATATCAGCCTTTGTTTTGACAGTCATGAATCCAGAATTCTCGGAAAGTTTCACAATTATTGACCCATCATGAGTCCAAAAAGAATATAACTTTCCATCTGCTCGTAGAGAGTTGAGCTTCTTTAATAGTCCGTAACGGTATCTAGTAAGATTTTCGATAATGAAAAGGTTATCAGGATGTCCCTTCAGCTTTTTCTTGTGTGAAAATACCATATGTCTTTGCCGATAAGAAAGGAAACGTGTGATGATGGAGATTTGACCATTTCTAACTTCGCCAATGGGATGCGATCTGCCTATGTCTTTGGTATTAAGTTGTAGTCCTAGCTTAGTGTTGCATATTTTTAGGACTTGAGCATCAGTATCTATTGGCCTGCGTATTTCGCCCCGATCATTTGTTGGTGCTTTTACATTATTAAAACGCAGACTCGTTCGTCTCGAGTACTGTTCTTGTTCTTCTATTCTAGAGCCCAGTTTGTTGATTTTGTTTGTAAGATTATTTATTGTTTGGTTCTGTTGTTGTATAACAGTTTCCTGTGCTAGTACAGTAGTTTTAGTATGTGCAATTGTTTCTATGTAGGGCTGTAGACGATCGTTAACAATTTTTTCGACGTGCGGTCTCATGGCTTCGAGGACTTTGTCTAGTACCATTGGGATGATAGCATCCACAAATTGCGGATTATTTATAACTGCACATACCACATCTGACAATTTCACTACCGTTTCACCTTCCGATGGCGATGTAGAGACCGTTTGGCTGGACATCACAGTCTCGGAAAGTGATGGAGAAGACAAGGTGTTTGTTCTAGCTACTTTTTCCGATTGTTTTATAGAGGGTGATATATCGTTTGGACTATATGGTAAATCTCTTTTCAAACCTGTTTTTATCGGAGTATTATGTTCGTCGGCCATATTTGTTTATATTCATATCAAATCCTTTGTTTACAAAGTTCAAATCACTGATAATAAGAGTTCTGGTAATATTTATTAAGCACACATTTCAATCATATATTGTTCCAATCACTTTCAAGTTATTTCTACATCAGTTAATGTTCTGTTTACATAATTTTTACACCATATTATCTCTTTTTGTTACCTCTCAAAATTTCATGCCGCCATATTCAAGGCTGGTAACTTGACATAGATATAGTAAATACCTTTAACAAGTTTTTTACTTCTTGTGTTGAAAATCATAGAAGTGAAAATATGTCAACTTCCACTAATCTTAGTAAACTACTTAACTTTGTTAATAATAAAATATCTCAAAATACACAATTTGCTATACCCCCAGTGAATATAAATGAATTATTACAGGATCTTTTACATCTCGACATAAACAAATCAACTGGAACTGATAACATTGGACCTATGATTCTGAAAGTCAGTGCCCCATTTATTGTGTCTCCCTTAACTTATATATTCAACAGAATAATAGACAGCGGTATTTATCCAAACATATTAAAAAATGCAAAAGTGTCTCCAATTTTTAAGTCGGGGGAAAAATGTCTCCCTACAAATTACAGACCTATATCCGTACTACCTGTTATATCAAAACTAATTGAAAAACATATCTCAAGACATATGTATCAGTACTTGGTAAAAATACAATCTTCTACATGATGCCCAATCTGGTTTTAGATCAAATCATTCCTGTCAAACTGCTTTAATCAACATCATAGATAAATGGATAGAGGAAATGAATAATGGAAATGTCAATGTAGTTATACTCTTAGATCTAAAAAAAAAAAAAAAGGCCTTTGATGTTGTTGACCATGATATCATGGCTAAAAAGCTTGAAATATATGGTTTCAATAAAAAAAGCTTTAGCTCTTTTTAATTCTTATATGACAAATAGAACACAACAAGTACAAATTGGAAATGCTCTTTCTGATAAATGTCCTGTAATATATGGAGTACCTCAAGGCTCCATACTAGGCCCGTTATTGTTTGTTTTATATATAAAAGATCTGCCTTTAAGTATTTCAAATTGCAACACTGATATGTATGCTGATGATTCTACAATACACATTTCTGGGAAAAATATTTCAGATATACAAACCAAAGTCCAGGAAGACTGGAATAGAATTGAATTATGGTGCAAGGATAATAATATGTTTATAAATTGTAATAAAACTAAATGTATTACTGTTGGATCAAAGCAAAAACTTGCATTTCAAAATGAAGAACTATACTTGACTATTAATTCTGAACAATTACAACATTCTGCTTGTGAAAAATTACTTGGTATCAAAATTGACTCAAAAATCTAAATTGGAAAAACCAAATTGATCAAGTCTGTTCTAAAATATCATCAAAAATCTACCTTCTTTCAAAAATTAAGAAATATTTAAACCTTGAATCAAGGCAACTTTTTTATTCAGGTTGCATTTTGCCTTTAATTGATTATTGCTGTGTTGTTTGGGGAAATTGTTCAAATGAGGGACTTAATCGCATTCTTAAATTGCAAAAAAGAACAGCAAGATGGATATTAGATCAAGATCCCATAGCACCATTTGAACCTCTATTTAAACAACTAGAATGGATGAGTATTGAACAAATATCATAAAATCTCCTTGTTTCAAAATGTCTAAAGAATGAAGCACCTATATATTTAAAAAATAAAATCCAGTACTTGTCTGATAGAAATCCTTACTCTCTCCGAAATGTTGTAAGTGAAAAATTACAAATCCCAAAGGCAAAAACTGAACTTTTTAAGAAAACTTTTACATACTCTGGACCAAAGCTATGGAATGAACTTCCGTTTTCGATACGGCAAGCTTCTTCTCATAATACATTAAATGTTTACTAAAACTTTTGTGTATACTTATTACAATGTATTGTGTAACTTTATATTGTGTACTTTACAATGTATGCAGGGGCGGATCCAGGATTTCAAGTTAAGGAGGGTGCAATTAGAAAAATTGCGCCGAGCGGAGGGAGGCGCGAAAAATGTTGGGGTATTTCGTGTGAAAAATCACGATTTTATGCCAAAAAATCAATTTTTTTCCAATTTTAGGGGGCGCGCGCCCCCTGGATCCGCCCCTGGTATGTCTAAATATGTCAATGAAGGCCTCAGGGAAGATTAGTTGTTTACTAACTGTGTAACCCTCTATAAATAAAGAATTTATTATTATTATTATAATAAATCAATATTATTGATTATTGTTTATTGCATTATTAACTTTATTTGATGTTTGATTGTTATGCTCATATGGGCCGATAATTCGAAAATAAAAATCTTATCTTATCTTAGCATACATAACACAAGTTCTAATGAGCTTTTGAAATCGAATATCGTTTTTCTCACAACTTAACAAGACCAGATGCCAGACAAATAAAATCAAGGATTTGTATAGTACTTTGTATAGTACTATACAAATCTTTGATAAAATTAATTAAATATGAGTAGGTACGGCCTATAGAGAGGACGGAAGACAACATAATAGATCTTAATTTGATATTTCCAATAAGTTTTTTTTAGTTTATCGACCTGATAAAGGTACCGATGCCTTTCAGTCTTGAAGATTTCCCTGTATGTTATCCCGTAGTATTGGAACTTTGTTCATGAAAATAGTATATGAATTTTACGATAGAATAAGTTTACATGGCCGCTTTCATCTCTTGAATTTTAAAAAGCACGATTTCAGTGTCATGTTCAGATCGCGATCATGGGTTCATTCCAAGTTCTATCAAAATATACTATGTAATTGGTATTTGATGGTTCTCAAATAAACTTGCAGTATTAAGAGAAAAGAGTTATAATAAAACAATTAATTACTCTTTGTGAGGCCAATAGCAGCCGAAATAAGGTCCCTTGATCTGTGACTCTCGGTGACCTGACATGACCTCGTGCTGTTGGCCTCGGTCAGGTCAGGTCCCCTCGAGTCGCAGGCACCGGGTCCACACTTCTTGCTATTGAGCCCACAAAGAGTAATTAATTGTACTATACTTCTTATACTCCTACCAAATACTGATCGACCGCCTTCAGCAAGTTGAAAATTATATATGTTATCCTATCAGAATTTGTTTTTATCGTAAATATTCCAACGGCTCAAAAATGTAATGTACTGTACATGTATGTCACCACAGAGTATAATTTTAAGGCATAGACTACGTACGTGTGGATTATTTTTTTGTTTGCTTGTTTTTGTTTGTTGTTGTTGGTTTTTCGCTTTGTTTTTGCATGTTCGTTTTTTTTTATATGACTGCTACATTTATACATTGCATGTGTTATGTAACACAGGTACTTGTGGACAGGACACAGCATTCCCCCCTTTTTACACCCTACCCCCTTTTTTTCATTTTTTTTTCTTTCATTTCCATGGCTTAGAAATATGTAAAATAGCATAATATGCCGTTTTCTGATTGCATAAGTCGACTGATATGTATATAGAGATGCCGTTTTCTGATTGCATCAGTCGACTGATGCAATCAGAAAACGGCATCTCTATATACATATCAGTCGACTTATGCAATCAGAAAACGGCATATTATGGCTGTTTTACATATTTCTAAGCCATGGAAATAAAAAAATTAAAAAAAAATGAAAAAAGGGGGGTAGGGTGTAAAAAGAGGGGATGCTGTGTCCTGTCCACAAGTACCTGTGTTATGTAATTGTGATACTTACGTTTTTAAATGAGCAACATGAAATCAAACCATCAGTCCCGATAATATATGAAATATAAAATAAACCACATAAAAAGCCACTATACAGTTTAAAAAAATGCTAAACAATTTTTAATTATAAATATGCCTCTACCCATAATACAGTACACGTATGCATTTTTGACAGATTAACTTTAATTGACCTTTTCAAACTTCTGACTGGTGATCGATATGTACATGTACACTCTGCAAGCTTAAGGTTAATTAGGGTTAAATACAAAACATTATAAATCTGTGACACATGTGAAATACACGAATCTGCATACATGAGGTGTTTTCCACCAGTGAAAATGGTTCATTTTAAGGAAAGAAAACATAATAATAATAAGATAACTAAGATGGTTAAATAACAGCCGACAATTAACAAACAACACGAATTTCTCCTCTTACAAACTTCTAACTACATTGTCATGTACATTGTCTAGAGCATCCGAATTAACTACATTTTTGTATATAATCTGGCTGGCCACATTATAACTGGTGACCTTAGCATTATCAACAGCACCCCTCTATGAGATGTGTTCGCCAAAGGGTCGAAATATCGTGAGCCTAAATTCATAAACTGGAAGCATAACTTGAAATTCTTATGGATTCTGTCGAGGACTATGACAGACAACGGGGGAAAACCTGAAAAGGAGAACTTTCTGAATGGGTGAAGAGTGTGAGGTCGTTGATACAAATTATAATTAAAAAAAACTCAATGGAAACCCTACTATATACTATACTACTCGACGACACTTAAGAAAAAAGAAATCCTGGATAATCATAAGTCTGTTTTGTGTTCCTTTGGAATTTCAACCAAAGATGAAGAACTGGAACTGTCGTCACTCTATTGGATTCCTAAATTACACAAGTGTCCTTACAAACAGTGTTATATTGCGGGGTCTGCCAAATGCTCCACGAAACCTCTTTCCAAATTATTAACATGAAGAGTTTGAAGATACCAAAGGGCAATCAGAGTCTGTAAATCGAAGAAGGACAGACAACACAATGGCCAAAAGACAAAGGAGAAAAGGACAAACAACGATATACAAAACATAAAACTAAAGATCGAGTAACATGAGCCCCACTAAAAACCAGAGGTGAACTCGGGTGCTCCGGAAAGGTAAGCAGTTCCTGATCCACTAGTGACATCCGTCGTGTTAATCTAGTTACAAACCTGGTGATAAGTCATAAATGAGGAAAGAACCTGGAAGGGATTACGACAAGTGGAACATATATTCTATCAGCGGTAAAAACCGGTCTTCAGAGTTACTGTAACACTAGCTACACAAGGGGTGGCGTGTATCAGATGTGAATTCTGAAAGAAGTCTAAAGATCTGTTAAGAGTATACAAAATCTAGGTCCCTCCCTATGTTTGGTGGACGTGTTTGTCAACAGACAGTCGACATACTTATGGGTACACACAGGGGCTTCTCAAAAAACGAAAAGAATCTAGTTCCGATATAGATGATGTCCTTTCACTAAATAGTTCTAGGTTTGGTGATTTTGTTGATCGCATCTATCCCATTGAGCTTGAAATAAAGGATGCCAGTTATACAGATAGGTCTGCTTCCTACCTTGACCTACACTTCGAAATTGACAGTGAGAGGCGGTTAAAAACGAAACTACGACAAAAGAGATTATTTCAATTTTCCCATTGTGAACTTTCCATTTATATGTAGCAACTTTCCAGCAGATCCTGCATATGGAGTATCTCTCAGTTGATCCGATATTCCAGAGCTTGTTGTTCCTATCAGTATTTTCTTGATAGAGAGTTACTACTAACAAAGAGAGCCAATGATTCCTATTGGTTAATCTGAAGTAATCACTGTTTGTATTTGATATATATGCTTCCGACTTTAAATAAACATTACTTACTTACTTCGAATGTTATACGGTCACCACCATGACTTGATTGACTGTTACGGAACATCTGTGTTAGAAATGACCACGGATATGTTCCAGTTGTCGTAAAATCTTTCAGATCCTTTATTTTCCTCATTCATGACTTGTAGCAGGGTTTGTAACTAGATTAACACGACGGGTGCCACTATTGGGACAGGAACTGCCTACCCTTCCGGAGCACCTGAGTTCACCCTTGGTTTTTATTTATTTATTTATTTATATATTTTTTTTCATTTTTACAGATTTTACATATTAACTATAGTATTCACTGTTCCTGTTATTGTACTGTCCATGTTTACGATTCATTTTTGTGATTGTAGATAATATGTGGTATTTTAAGTGGAAGCGAATTTGTGCACAATTTGTATTATAGTTTATTTATATCTGTATTGCCGTTGGAGACTTATAAGATTATCAAGAGGGGTGGGATCACATCAATAGGTTTAACCCCTCCACATGTGTGTGTCTGGTTCAAGCCAGGACATGGATTCAGTCCAAATTTCGTTTAAATTGACACATGCACGGCACATAATCGTCAATAAGATGACGGTCTGCGGAAATTGAAAGAAGAAGAAGAAGAAGAAGAAGTGAGATGTCGAAAGTAAGAAAATTTACCGATAGACGACGGAAGCCATTAAGCAATAGCAATCTGTCAAATAATCCGGTGGATTGGGCGAGTTAAGAAAAGTATTGGAACAGTGCTTTAATTACTTCTACACATTACTGAAATTTTCAAAATAGTCCCCTTTTTAAAAATATTAAGTGAATGGTCAATGTGGACCCTCTAACAGAATAGCAATGTCCAGTATCATTGCCAGTTGTCCGTAAACATTGGTTTTCATGCCTTTCACGCCACGATATAGCTGAAATATTGCTAAAGTTGGCATTAAACACCAATCAATCAATCATACTATTTCAATAGTTGATCATTTCATCCCTCTTGTAGTTTTGTGCTTGTGTTCACACAACTTTGTTTGAATTTTGGGCATATAATTAACATTGCACTATATATGAAAAAAAAATGGTTGAGGGAAAGAAAAATTACAGCTTGCAAATTAATATTTAAATTACATCCAGTTTAAAACACCATACTCATAATGAGGCAAAAAAGCTAAAGGATAATCTGGTTATTCATACACAATTTTTAAAGAGGACCAACAAAATACAGTTTGGTCATGATTGATTAAACTTGACTGGTTGACATTAGAGATGTCTAAAGTAGGATTATTGATGATGGCTATAACTCATATGACACATTGAATCATGTGATCTAAAAGTGTTGTGTTTCTGGTTACCTAACAGACCCTCCGCAGGTTTTTGATATTGTCTGCTTCATATTTCTGATAATAAGAAATTACTTTGTCCCCTTTGACATAATAAATAATGTTAGCATTTTTTTCAACTGCAATTTTCAATCTTTTTTATTACAAAAATTAATAAAAAGAATTTATGCATGGTTTTGCTACAAAATTTGTTTTTGTACTTCAATTTGTATTTGTTAAACATGATTTCTAATCACTTAAACACCTAGAATGAAGATTTTTTCAAAAAGGATAAAATAGTAAGGGGAGATAATTCTACATGCTGTCTAAAAGTTACAATTAGAAACAATTACCGATATCAGTCATGTCTATTGTTCCATGGTAACAAAATAAGGAATTCATATAGGAGGACTTTCTAAGCTTCATTCTTGCATACCAGTAGCCTGGCTCTAATTGGCGAAATGGTTTTTGGAGAAGATATATCAGCCAATCAGAAACAGGAATTGTGTATATGGTAGCCATGTTTTTGATCCAATTAAAATGAGAGAAGGATTTCTTATAGAGGATCTTCCAAACACAACTTCCTACAAAGCGTTGGTTTCAAATGGCCCAGTAGTTTCAGAAGAGCAGATTTTTAAAGTTTCAACCAATCAGAATCAAGAGTTGTTCATGGTGGCCATGTTTTTGCTGCATCAAGACAAAATGCGGATTTTTTGTAAGGGGCCTCACAAACCACATTACTGCAAAGTTTGATTCTAGTTCACCCAGTAATTTCAGAGGAGATGATCAAAATGTCACACTGGATGGTTTGGTTTGGTTTGGTTTATGGTGTTTAACGTCACTTTCAACAATATTTCAGTTATATCGTGGAATTCAGCTTTATCCCATAATGTTGTATCGAGTACACCTCACCATGAATGGGGTTAGAACTCACAATTTAGTGGTGATAGGCACTGGTTGCACAGGTAGTTGTAAATCCAACTACCATACGATCACGACCATGATGGCCCCTTCACACTGGACAATGTTTGATGGACAAAAAGTGATGGTAATAGCTCGTACGACGTCTTAGGTAAGGTGAGTTTAAAACTGCTCACTTGGATTCAAACAGTCCTCACTCACTCACTGACATCAAGGATCATTCATGCACAGTTTGGTTTTTTCAAAGAAACAAAAACTACTTGAAGAAAATGTTCAATATCTGCAGTGACAACCATCTTTTGATTTATGAGCAGTATTTTAAGGACAAACTATGTACATGACATTTATAAATAACAATCTACATGTATAACAAGTACTTAGTAAGAAAGGATATAAATAGATGTATTACACTTAGACACAAAGTCATGTAAAGAAAGGATATAAATAGATGTATTACACTTAGTCACAAAGTCATGTAAAGAAAGGATATAAATAGATGTATTACACTTAGTCACAAAGTCATGTAAAGAAAGGATATAAATAGATGTATTACACTTAGACACAAAGTCATGTAAAGAAAGGATATAAATAGATGTATTACACTTAGTCACAAAGTCATGTAAAGAAAGGATATAAATAGATGTATTACACTTAGACACAAAGTCATGTAAAGAAAGGATATAAATAGATGTATTACACTTAGACACAAAGTCATGTAAAGAAAGGATATAAATAGATGTATTACACTTAGTCACAAAGTCATGTAAAGAAAGGATATAAATAGATGTATTACACTTAGACACAAAGTCATGTAAAGAAAGGATATAAATAGATGTATTACACTTAGTCACAAAGTCATGTAAAGAAAGGATATAAATAGATGTATTACACTTAGACACAAAGTCATGTAAAGAAAGGATATAAATAGATGTATTACACTTAGTCACAAAGTCATGTAAAGAAAGGATATAAATAGATGTATTACACTTAGACACAAAGTCATGTAAAGAAAGGATATAAATAGATGTATTACACTTAGACACAAAGTCATGTAAAGAAAGGATATAAATAGATGTATTACACTTAGTCACAAAGTCATGTAAAGAAAGGATATAAATAGATGTATTACACTTAGACACAAAGTCATGTAAAGAAAGGATATAAATAGATGTATTACACTTAGTCACAAAGTCATGTAAAGAAAGGATATAAATAGATGTATTACACTTAGACACAAAGTCATGTAAAGAAAGGATATAAATAGATGTATTACACTTAGTCACAAAGTCATGTAAAGAAAGGATATAAATAGATGTATTACACTTAGACACAAAGTCATGTAAAGAAAGGATATAAATAGATGTATTACACTTAGACACAAAGTCATGTAAAGAAAGGATATAAATAGATGTATTACACTTAGTCACAAAGTCATGTAAAGAAAGGATATAAATAGATGTATTACACTTAGTCACAAAGTCATGTAAAGAAAGGATATAAATAGATGTATTACACTTAGTCACAAAGTCATGTAAAGAAAGGATATAAATAGATGTATTACACTTAGTCACAAAGTCATGTAAAGAAAGGATATAAATAGATGTATTACACTTAGTCACAAAGTCATGTAAAGAAAGGATATAAATAGATGTATTACACTTAGACACAAAGTCATGTAAAGAAAGGATATAAATAGATGTATTACACTTAGTCACAAAGTCATGTAAAGAAAGGATATAAATAGATGTATTACACTTAGACACAAAGTCATGTAAAGAAAGGATATAAATAGATGTATTACACTTAGACACAAAGTCATGTAAAGAAAGGATATAAATAGATGTATTACACTTAGTCACAAAGTCATGTAAAGAAAGAATATAAATAGATGTATTACACTTAGTCACAAAGTCATGTAAAGAAAGGATATAAATAGATGTATTACACTTAGTCACAAAGTCATGTAAAGAAAGGATATAAATAGATGTATTACACTTAGTCACAAAGTCATGTAAAGAAAGGATATAAATAGATGTATTACACTTAGACACAAAGTCATGTAAAGAAAGGATATAAATAGATGTATTACACTTAGTCACAAAGTCATGTAAAGAAAGGATATAAATAGATGTATTACACTTAGACACAAAGTCATGTAAAGAAAGGATATAAATAGATGTATTACACTTAGTCACAAAGTCATGTAAAGAAAGGATATAAATAGATGTATTACACTTAGTCACAAAGTCATGTAAAGAAAGGATATAAATAGATGTATTACACTTAGACACAAAGTCATGTAAAGAAAGGATATAAATAGATGTATTACACTTAGTCACAAAGTCATGTAAAGAAAGGATATAAATAGATGTATTACACTTAGACACAAAGTCATGTAAAGAAAGGATATAAATAGATGTATTACACTTAGACACAGTCATGTAAAGAAAGGATATAAATAGTTGTATTACACTTAGACACAAAGTCATGTAAAGAAAGGATATAAATAGATGTATTACACTTAGACACAAAGTCATGTAAAGAAAGGATATAAATAGATGTATTACACTTAGACACAAAGTCATGTAAAGAAAGGATATAAATAGATGTATTACACTTAGTCACAAAGTCATGTAAAGAAAGGATATAAATAGATGTATTACACTTAGTCACAAAGTCATGTAAAGAAAGGATATAAATAGATGTATTACACTTAGACACAAAGTCATGTAAAGAAAGGATATAAATAGATGTATTACACTTAGTCACAAAGTCATGTAAAGAAAGGATATAAATAGATGTATTACACTTAGTCACAAAGTCATGTAAAGAAAGGATATAAATAGATGTATTACACTTAGACACAAAGTCATGTAAAGAAAGGATATAAATAGATGTATTACACTTAGTCACAAAGTCATGTAAAGAAAGGATATAAATAGATGTATTACACTTAGACACAAAATCATGTAAAGAAAGGATATAAATAGATGTATTACACTTAGTCACAAAGTCATGTAAAGAAAGGATATAAATAGATGTATTACACTTAGTCACAAAGTCATGTAAAGAAAGGATATAAATAGATGTATTACACTTAGACACAAAGTCATGTAAAGAAAGGATATAAATAGATGTATTACACTTAGACACAAAGTCATGTAAAGAAAGGATATAAATAGATGTATTACACTTAGTCACAAAGTCATGTAAAGAAAGGATATAAATAGATGTATTACACTTAGTCACAAAGTCATGTAAAGAAAGGATATAAATAGATGTATTACACTTAGTCACAAAGTCATGTAAAGAAAGGATATAAATAGATGTATTACACTTAGTCACAAAGTCATGTAAAGAAAGGATATAAATAGATGTATTACACTTAGACACAAAGTCATGTAAAGAAAGGATATAAATAGATGTATTACACTTAGTCACAAAGTCATGTAAAGAAAGGATATAAATAGATGTATTACACTTAGTCACAAAGTCATGTAAAGAAAGGATATAAATAGATGTATTACACTTAGTCACAAAGTCATGTAAAGAAAGGATATAAATAGATGTATTACACTTAGTCACAAAGTCATGTAAAGGAACATCACTTTTATTGCTGTTCTGTAATTTAGTCACAGAAGGGTTAAAAAAAACAGCAAAAGAAAATTTGGAAATAATTTACTCTTTAATTATAAATAAATAATGTGTCTTTTCAGACAAAACATGCATTTTCATATGAAACCAGTCCTACATCACGTAGGTGATTTTTAACAAAATCTAAAAAGTACTTCAATTTACAAAATCTTTTCAAAATCTTATTTTTACAAAATGAAACATCAGATGTTACATCTTTACCATTATATAATACTTTGATAAAATAATGAAATTTACTTTCAATTTTTTTATATAATTCTATAACAATTCTGGAGGCAAACGGCGGCCATTTTCCATCATGAATTCCAAACACAACAGCTAGAGGTGTGATTGTTATATCATGGCCTGAATATAAAACAAACGATTCTATTTTTCGTTTTTTTCTGATAAAGTTTGTCATTCTATTTGATATTTCTGTTAATAGAGGATGTAAATATAAATGAACATATTTGATAAAATTTTGGTTTTTAAAGACCATATTCTTTCCTAATTTGTCTTGCACTTCCCAAATCATTTCCAGATGAGAATGGTTGAAACAGTGCTCCACACATGGGAGTGATATAGTATGACATACAAAAGTCATAAACACATCTATTAAAAAATAGGCTAATACATCGTCTGATAACTGAGTACCTAAAATTCTACTAACTTCAGTTATTAGTTTTTGTTTATTTTGATCTCGTCGTTCAAATTGATCGGTCTCTTTACTAGCTGTTTCTAGCAACTTATCAGCTCCAGGACATTCACAAGATTGAGAAAACAAAGCTTGGCTACAAAAGGACAGTTGACCAGACCTAAATATTCGAGCATTCTCTAATTCCTTATGAGTTAGCATTCCAAGTAGAACAGCTACGGCACTTTGGTATGTCCTAGACACATAAGTACTACGAACATGAAGTTTTGTCAAATTAAGATTCTGTCTGTATTTCCACCCAAGGTATTTGCCTGTCATTATATGTTGTTGCATTCCTAACGGTGTCAGATCAGATCCCTTACAATTCTTATTACTTGGATACAGTTGCCAACTTTCAAACCCAAACTTTGGATTCTTCCTTATCCATGTTTCTTTAATATTATTGAGGATTCGTGACACATTCCTATAAGGATCTTCTATTTGACAGCTCACTAATGGTGGTCGTATTCCTGGTAAACTATGCATAGATGTTCTGGCTCCATGGCGAATCACAACATGGACTAATTCTAATTTATA
The DNA here is from genome assembly GCA_963383655.1 of Bathymodiolus septemdierum. Lineage (NCBI taxonomy): Eukaryota > Metazoa > Mollusca > Bivalvia > Mytilida > Modiolidae > Bathymodiolus > Bathymodiolus septemdierum. Next base: position 878,635 of record OY726530.1, read on the forward strand.
ACCATCATCATATTCACCTAAAAAGATATATACCAGAATATTACCTCTTAATTGTTATGTAAAAATATATACACCAGGGTCTGTTGTTGAACTTATGATTAAGCTAATTATATGATTAGCCCTAATTACATTTTTAATTCCTAATCACATAATTAGTTAATGCAATGATTAAATATGATTAATTAATACATTGATTAAACACAGTTCAGCAACAGAATTTAATTATTACATTAGCTAAGTATGTGATTAGGAATTAAAAATGTAATTAGGGCTAATCATATGATTAGTTTAATCACAAGTTCAACAACGGACCTATATATTAGCTCTTAATTGTCATGTATAAACATATATACCAGAATATTACCTCTTAATTGTCATGTATAAACATATTCACCAGAATATTACCTCTTAATTGTCAGGTATAAACATATACACCAGAATATTACCTCTTAATTGTCAGGTATAAACATATTCACCAGAATATTACCTCTTAATTGTCATGTATAAACATATTCACCAGAATATTACCTCTTAATTGTCAGGTATAAACATATACACCAGAATATTACCTCTTAATTGTCAGGTATAAACATATACACCAGAATATTACCTCTTAATTGTCAGGTATAAACATATACACCAGAATATTACCTCTTAATTGTCATGTATAAACATATTCACCAGAATATTACCTCTTAATTGTCAGGTATAAACATATACACCAGAATATTACCTCTTAATTGTCAGGTATAAACATATACACCAGAATATTACCTCTTAATTGTCAGGTATAAACATATACACCAGAATATTACCTCTTAATTGTCAGGTATAAACATATACACCAGAATATTACCTCTTAATTGTCAGGTATAAACATATACACCAGAATATTACCTCTTAATTGTCAGGTATAAACATATACACCAGAATATTACCTCTTAATTGTCATGTATAAACATATTCACCAGAATATTACCTCTTAATTGTCAGGTATAAACATATACACCAGAATATTACCTCTTAATTGTCAGGTATAAACATATACACCAGAATATTACCTCTTAATTGTCAGGTATAAACATATACACCAGAATATTACCTCTTAATTGTCAGGTATAAACATATACACCAGAATATTACCTCTTAATTGTCAGGTATAAACATATACACCAGAATATTACCTCTTAATTGTCAGGTATAAACATATACACCAGAATATTACCTCTTAATTGTCAGGTATAAACATATACACCAGAATATTACCTCTTAATTGTCAGGTATAAACATATACACCAGAATATTACCTCTTAATTGTCAGGTATAAACATATACACCAGAATATTACCTCTTAATTGTCAGGTATAAACATATACACCAGAATATTACCTCTTAATTGTCATGTATAAACATATACACCAGAATATTACCTCTTAATTGTCAGGTATAAACATATTCACCAGAATATTACCTCTTAATTGTCAGGTATAAACATATACACCAGAATATTACCTCTTAATTGTCAGGTATAAACATATTCACCAGAATATTACCTCTTAATTGTCATGTATAAACATATACACCAGAATATTACCTCTTAATTGTCTGGTATAAACATATACACCAGAATATTACCTCTTAATTGTCATGTATAAACATATACACCAGAATATTACCTCTTAATTGTCAGGTATAAACATATACACCAGAATATTACCTCTTAATTGTTATGGTTACTATTTGTATATTTAACTGTTAAAATTAAGATAATTTTTCTTGATGAAATGAGGTTAAAAAATGTACAACAGTGGTATCAGTGACAATCTTTATGGTACTTACATGTATGGTGCATTTTAACTACCTGTAATTAATATTACATTTTAACTACCTGTAATTAATATTACATTTTAACTACCTGTAATTAATATTACATTTTAACTACCTGTAATTAATATTACATTTTAACTACCTGTAATTAATATTACATTTTAACTACCTGTAATTAATATTACATTTTAACTACCTGTAATTAATATTACATTTTAACTACCTGTAATTAATATTACATTTTAACTACCTGTAATTAATATTACATTTTAACTACCTGTAATTAATATTACATTTTAACTACCTGTAATTAATATTACATTTTAACTACCTGTAATTAATATTACATTTACAGTGCAACCTGTCTGAACCAGACCTACTTTGGATCAACTTGTGTGTTCGGCCTGGACTTAATTATCTCATGTAAACCAGACAATGACAGTGACATAACACATCTGCTGTTAAGCATACAATTGAAGAATAACTTCCTTTTAAAACAGTCAACTAGGTTAGAGGGCTGCTGCTAACAAGGAAGCTACTGATCCAAGCATTCCAAGTGGCAAAGCTAAAGTCATCACTTCCAAACTTTTAAATTTGCCATAATGACTTACTTAACCACTACATAATATCTGTGTTACAGATGACCACAGATATGTTACAGATGACCACAGATATGTTACAGATGACCACATATATGTTACAGATGACCACAGATATGTTACAGATGACCACAGATATGTTACAGATGACCACAGATATGTTACAGATGATCACAGATATGTTACAGATGACCACAGATATGTTACAGATGACCACAGATATGTTACAGATGACCACAGATATGCTACAGATGGCCACAGATATGTTACAGATGACCACAGATATGTTACAGATGACCAGATATGTTACAGATGACCACAGATATGTTCTGTTTGTTGCAGTCACAATCCCATTTCCTTGTTCATGACTCATCAACTGAATCTTAACATGAGCAACATGATGGGTGCCACTAGTGGAGCACCTGTGTTCATGACTTATCAACTGAATCTTAACATGAACAACATGATGGGTGCCACTAGTGGAGCACCTGTGTTCATGACTTATCAACTGAATCTTAACATGAGTAACATGATGGGTGCCACTAGTGGAGCACATGTGTTCATGACTTATCAACTGAATCTTAACATGAGCAACATGATGGGTGCCACTAGTGGAGCACCTGTGTTCATGACTTATCAACTGAATCTTAACATGAGCAACATGATGGGTGCCACTAGTGGAGCACCTGTGTTCATGACTTATCAACTGAATCTTAAAATGAGCAACATGATGGGTGCCACTAGTGGAGCACCTGTGTTCATGACTTATCAACTGAATCTTAAAATGAGCAACATGATGGGTGCCACTAGTGGAGCACCTGTGTTCATGACTTATCAACTGAATCTTAACATGAACAACATGATGGGTGCCACTAGTGGAGCACCTGTGTTCATGACTTATCAACTGAATCTTAACATGAACAACATGATGGGTGCCACTAGTGGAGCACCTGTGTTCATGACTTATCAACTGAATCTTAACATGAGCAACATGATGGGTGCCACTAGTGGAGCACCTATGTTCATGACTTATCAACTGAATCTTAACATGAGCAACATGATGGGTGCCACTAGTGGAGCACCTGTGTTCATGACTTATCAAGTGAATCTTAACATGAGCAACATGATGGGTGCCACTAGTGGAGCACCTATGTTCATGACTTATCAACTGAATCTTAACATGAGCAACATGATGGGTGCCACTAGTGGAGCACCAGTGTTCATGACTTATCAACTGAATCTTAACATGAACAACATGATGGGTGCCACTAGTGGAGCACCTATGTTCATGACTTATCAACTGAATCTTAACATGAGCAACATGATGGGTGCCACTAGTGGAGCACCTGTGTTCATGACTTATCAACTGAATCTTAACATGAGCAACATGATGGGCGCCACTAGTGGAGCACCTATGTTCATGACTTATCAACTGAATCTTAACATGAGCAACATGATGGGTGCCACTAGTGGAGCACCTGTGTTCATGACTTATCAACTGAATCTTAACATGAACAACATGATGGGTGCCACTAGTGGAGCACCTATGTTCATGACTTATCAACTGAATCTTAACATGAGCAACATGATGGGTGCCACTAGTGGAGCACCTGTGTTCATGACTTATCAACTGAATCTTAACATGAGCAACTTGATGGGTGCCACTAGTGGAGCACCTGGGTTCATGACTTATCAACTGAATCTTAACATGAGCAACATGATGGGTGCCACTAGTGGAGCACCTATGTTCATGACTTATCAACTGAATCTTAACATGAACAACATGATGGGTGCCACTAGTGGAGCACCTGTGTTCATGACTTATCAACTGAATCTTAACATGAGCAACATGATGGGTGCCACTAGTGGAGCACCTGTGTTCATGACTTATCAACTGAATCTTAACATGAGCAACATGATGGGTGCCACTAGTGGAACACCTGGGTTCATGACTTATCAACTGAATCTTAACATGAGCAACATGATGGGTGCCACTAGTGGAGCACCTGTGTTCATGACTTATCAACTGAATCTTAACATGAGCAACATGATGGGTGCCACTAGTGGAGCACCTGTGTTCATGACTTATCAACTGAATCTTAACATGAACAACATGATGGGTGCCACTAGTGGAGCACCTGTGTTCATGACTTATCAACTGAATCTTAACATGAGCAACATGATGGGTGCCACTAGTGGAGCACCAGTGTTCATGACTTATCAACTGAATCTTAACATGAGCAACATGATGGGTGCCACTAGTGGAGCACCTGTGTTCATGACTTATCAACTGAATCTTAACATGAGCAACATGATGGGTGCCACTAGTGGAGCACCTGTGTTCATGACTTATCAACTGAATCTTAACATGAGCAACATGATGGGTGCCACTAGTGGAGCACCAGTGTTCATGACTTATCAACTGAATCTTAACATGAGCAACATGATGGGTGCCACTAGTGGAGCACCTATGTTCATGACTTATCAACTGAATCTTAACATGAACAACATGATGGGTGCCACTAGTGGAGCACCTGTGTTCATGACTTATCAACTGAATCTTAACATGAACAACATGATGGGTGCCACTAGTGGAGCACCTGTGTTCATGACTTATCAACTGAATCTTAACATGAGCAACATGATGGGTGCCACTAGTGGAGCACCTGTGTTCATGACTTATCAACTGAATCTTAACATGAGCAACATGATGGGTGCCACTAGTGGAGCACCTGTGTTCATGACTTATCAACTGAATCTTAACATGAGCAACATGATGGGTGCCACTAGTGGAGCACCTATGTTCATGACTTATCAACTGAATCTTAACATGAACAACATGATGGGTGCCACTAGTGGAGCACCTGTGTTCATGACTTATCAACTGAATCTTAACATGAGCAACATGATGGGTGCCACTAGTGGAGCACCTGTGTTCATGACTTATCAACTGAATCTTAACATGAACAACATGATGGGTGCCACTAGTGGAGCACCTATGTTCATGACTTATCAACTGAATCTTAACATGAGCAACATGATGGGTGCCACTAGTGGAGCACCTGTGTTCATGACTTATCAACTGAATCTTAACATGAGCAACATGATGGGTGCCACTAGTGGAGCACCTGAGTTCATGACTTATCAACTGAATCTTAACATGAACAACATGATGGGTGCCACTAGTGGAGCACCTGTGTTCATGACTTATCAACTGAATCTTAACATGAGCAACATGATGGGTGCCACTAGTGGAGCACCTGTGTTCATGACTTATCAACTGAATCTTAACATGAGCAACATGATGGGTGCCACTAGTGGAGCACCTGTGTTCATGACTTATCAACTGAATCTTAACATGAGCAACATGATGGGTGCCACTAGTGGAGCACCTGTGTTCATGACTTATCAACTGAATCTTAACATGAGCAACATGATGGGTGCCACTAGTGGAGCACCTGTGTTCATGACTTATCAACTGAATCTTAACATGAGCAACATGATGGGTGCCACTAGTGGAGCACCTGTGTTCATGACTTATCAACTGAATCTTAACATGAGCAACATGATGGGTGCCACTAGTGGAGCACCTATGTTCATGACTTATCAACTGAATCTTAACATGAGCAACATGATGGGTGCCACTAGTGGAGCACCTGTGTTCATGACTTATCAACTGAATCTTAACATGAGCAACATGATGGGTGCCACTAGTGGAGCACCTGTGTTCATGACTTATCAACTGAATCTTAACATGAACAACATGATGGGTGCCACTAGTGGAGCACCTATGTTCATGACTTATCAACTGAATCTTAACATGAGCAACATGATGGGTGCCACTAGTGGAGCACCTATGTTCATGACTTATCAACTGAATCTTAACATGAGCAACATGATGGGTGCCACTAGTGGAGCACCTGTGTTCATGACTTATCAACTGAATCTTAACATGAGCAACATGATGGGTGCCACTAGTGGAGCACCTGTGTTCATGACTTATCAACTGAATCTTAACATGAACAACATGATGGGTGCCACTAGTGGAGCACCTGTGTTCATGACTTATCAACTGAATCTTAACATGAACAACATGATGGGTGCCACTAGTGGAGCACCTGTGTTCATGACTTATCAACTGAATCTTAACATGAGCAACATGATGGGTGCCACTAGTGGAGCACCTGTGTTCATGACTTATCAACTGAATCTTAACATGAGCAACATGATGGGTGCCACTAGTGGAGTACCTGTGTTCATGACTTATCAACTGAATCTTAACATGAACAACATGATGGGTGCCACTAGTGGAGCACCTGTGTTCATGACTTATCAACTGAATCTTAACATGAGCAACATGATGGGTGCCACTAGTGGAGCACCTGTGTTCATGACTTATCAACTGAATCTTAACATGAGCAACATGATGGGTGCCACTAGTGGAGCACCTGTGTTCATGACTTATCAACTGAATCTTAACATGAGCAACATGATGGGTGCCACTAGTGGAGCACCTGTGTTCATGACTTATCAACTGAATCTTAACATGAACAACATGATGGGTGCCACTAGTGGAGCACCTGTGTTCATGACTTATCAACTGAATCTTAACATGAACAACATGATGGGTGCCACTAGTGGAGCACCTATGTTCATGACTTATCAACTGAATCTTAACATGAGCAACATGATGGGTGCCACTAGTGGAGCACCTGTGTTCATGACTTATCAACTGAATCTTAACATGAACAACATGATGGGTGCCACTAGTGGAGCACCTATGTTCATGACTTATCAACTGAATCTTAACATGAGCAACATGATGGGTGCCACTAGTGGAGCACCAGTGTTCATGACTTATCAACTGAATCTTAACATGAGCAACATGATGGGTGCCACTAGTGGAGCACCTGTGTTCATGACTTTTCAACTGAATCTTAACATGAGCAACATGATGGGTGCCACTAGTGGAGCACCTATGTTCATGACTTATCAACTGAATCTTAACATGAGCAACATGATGGGTGCCACTAGTGGAGCACCTGAGTTCATGACTTATCAACTGAATCTTAACATGAGCAACATGATGGGTGCCACTAGTGGAGCACCTGAGTTCATGACTTATCAACTGAATCTTAACATGAGCAACATGATGGGTGCCACTAGTGGAGCACCTATGTTCATGACTTATCAACTGAATCTTAACATGAGCAACATGATGGGTGCCACTAGTGGAGCACCAGTGTTCATGACTTATCAACTGAATCTTAACATGAACAACATGATGGGTGCCACTAGTGGAGCACCTGTGTTCATGACTTATCAACTGAATCTTAACATGAGCAACATGATGGGTGCCACTAGTGGAGCACCTGAGTTCATGACTTATCAACTGAATCTTAACATGAGCAACATGATGGGTGCCACTAGTGGAGCACCAGTGTTCATGACTTATCAACTGAATCTTAACATGAGCAACATGATGGGTGCCACTTGTGGAGCACCTGTGTTCATGACTTATCAACTGAATCTTAACATGAACAACATGATGGGTGCCACTAGTGGAGCACCTGTGTTCATGACTTATCAACTGAATCTTAACATGAGCAACATGATGGGTGCCACTAGTGGAGCACCTGTGTTCATGACTTATCAACTGAATCTTAACATGAACAACATGATGGGTGCCACTAGTGGAGCACCTGTGTTCATGACTTTTCAACTGAATCTTCACATGAGCAACATGATGGGTGCCACTAGTGGAGCACCTGTGTTCATGACTTATCAACTGAATCTTAACATGAACAACATGATGGGTGCCACTAGTGGAGCACCTGTGTTCATGACTTATCAACTGAATCTTAACATGAACAACATGATGGGTGCCACTAGTGGAGCACCTGTGTTCATGACTTTTCAACTGAATCTTAACATGAACAACATGATGGGTGCCACTAGTGGAGCACCTGTGTTCATGACTTTTCAACTGAATCTTAACATGAGCAACATGATGGGTGCCACTAGTGGAGCACCTGTGTTCATGACTTATCAACTAAATCTTAACATGAGCAACATGATAGGTGCCACTTGTGGAGCACCTGTGTTCATGACTTATCAACTGAATCTTAACATGAACAACATGATGGGTGCCACTAGTGGAGCACCTGTGTTCATGACTTATCAACTGAATCTTAACATGAGCAACATGATGGGTGCCACTAGTGGAGCACCTATGTTCATGACTTATCAACTGAATCTTAACATGAACAACATGATGGGTGCCACTAGTGGAGCACCTATGTTCATGACTTATCAACTGAATCTTAACATGAACAACATGATGGGTGCCACTAGTGGAGCACCTGTGTTCATGACTTATCAACTGAATCTTAACATGAGCAACATGATGGGTGCCACTAGTGGAGCACCTGAGTTCATGACTTATCAACTGAATCTTAACATGAGCAACATGATGGGTGCCACTAGTGGAGCACCTGTGTTCATGACTTATCAACTGAATCTTAACATGAGCAACATGATGGGTGCCACTAGTGGAGCACCTATGTT